>JNEY01000147.1:158148-203010 GCA_020875895.1 Aphelenchus avenae | reverse complement strand
TAAACGAACATAAGCCAGAACCTTTGGTATTTGGCTCTGAAACTCCGGGAATTTTTTGACTATTTTTTACCATTTTTGACGTTATTTCCGTTTTTTTCCTCTCTCTCTCTGACCACCACAAAACAACGATGAATCCATACAGTTTTTGTCAAGTAGGTACAGAACCGTGAAGCAGGTTTCATACGTACGTAGGCTATGCTGATCTGCGACCCTTTAGTCCATAGCATTTTCATCCTGTGCATTCAAACGTTCCGTGTGACGTACTACGCTGTCATGATTGTCGGCATCAGGACGCTACCCGCGGACGTCTCATTGGCTTTTATCGGCTTTCTCCAAGATAAGCTGGTGATCGTCACGGACACCTACTCGCTGGTCGGCTCCATATTCCTCTTCGCTCTGAGGTAGTTTTGATGTGGAACCAAAGGGAGGATGCCGCTTTTAGCTCTCACGTACGACGAGGGTACCTGGAGTTCTATGGCATGCGAAGAAGCGAAGTAAATCTGTTCGTGTCAGCCACTGCTAACGCATAACGGGAACACTGCCGCTTCCTCGTTTAAAAGATAAAGTTTTTTGGGACTTTAACGACGATGTGGACCTCACACGGGCTACACATCTTGTCACGCTTTCTCGCTTGCTCAAAAACGCCTCTACCTACGTTCATTTCGAGACTAAGGGACCGAAAGTGTACATGCTTACGGTCTTGACGTGCGCTAATGAAATGAAGTCATAAGGTGTACCAGGGGAAGTGCGCGCAGAGCGAGTAAATAACCCAGGGACCGGACTGACAATGGACAAAATGGACACGACCACTCGAACACGAGGAGTTTCTGCAGTTTGTCGAGCACTGAGCCAACTATCTAAAAACGCATGTCTTTGACTTTATTTGTCATCTGTAGTCGAGATGGCGGCATCGGCTTAAAAGACAGTTTAAAGCTCTAGCTTTCGCCGGAGCTTAAGATAAGTTTTAGCTCTCAAAGATACCTTTGTCGATACCGAGCAATTAAAAATAACCTATACCTAGCAATGGGCGTTTGACGGAATGCTGCAGGTTTTTGTTTTCAGTAAATCGAAATAAATCGAATAAATAATCGGAATAAATCGAAAGAGAGAACTTCAATCGGTCAATGAAGCGGAAACCGATGTTAAGCCAACGTACCGACCGGGCTACCATACCGAAAGTAGAAGGTGTTGAAGCGGGTGCTCGCTGGTTGTGCCCGGCTCGGTGGTCTGGGAAGCCGGAACCGTTTCCACTGGATCTAAATGGACCATAAGTACTCACTGACCATGGAACTCCATGGAACGGACCATAAAGATCATAAGTAAGGAAGAGAGTGACTACCTCCGGGTTCGACTAAATGTCGGTCGGGTAGGCCTCAGCGTGCTGCCATCTTACTCCTGCCTAGACGGTCCTTACGTTCGTGTGTCCATTAACCCGTAACCAAGGGGCCATCCACGAGATATGTCATGGTCGTAAACCGGTTTTTCTGAGCTGAATAACGGTAGGGGTGGGGGTATAGTCGCATTTCCAGTTTTGGGAGGACATTCATAACCCGCACACTTAATCAGTACGTCAAAATTTCCGTTTTTAAATGTTTCAAAAAACTTGGAATGTCCGCGTGTTACGCTGTTACATATGATGTTGCCAACGTAGCTATGAAAATATGACTACCTCTTCAAGCCACCATTTTTTCAGTCCGCGGCTTACCGGGGCAGTCGCATGCCGGCTGCAAAGACACCAGTTCATATGTCCAAAAACACGGTAGCTTGCAATCGTACGGATCGACGTAAACGCCGCCAGCGTCTTGACGTCGACGCGGCCAGCGTAGCCAATGACGAGAAGTGAGAACAGGAACAGAAGGATTTGGAAGAGAGAACGCTAAACGGTTCGGTCCCCCTTCCAAAGGGTGGGGGCCAACCATTTAAGTGCCGAAGCCGGAATAACGACACAGATACCGACAATACCGAGACACAACCAGAAGTTACCGGTGTCTCGCCTCGAACATGGCACATAGTATGGCTGGGGAATAGTGGGCAATTTTTGTTATGTCTTGTCTCTTGAGCACGAAGCAATGTTTATTGAAGCCTTTCAGTACTATCTTCAAAGTCTTCGGCTATTACCCACGTATGCATGTAGCACACTTACAAGACGAAGTTTCTGGAACACTTCCATTGCTCGTAACGAAGTCAGTGTCTTTAGGGTCACACGGTAAGAGAGTTCTGTCGAACTGCTAAGCAGTCGTTTTGCAGCGATGCCCGTTGCAGTAGAGTCGCTGGCGCTGCTCTGCTCTGCTTGATGTCGTTGCTCGACAACGCAGAGATTTAGTCGTTTGGGCACTTAAACATGAGCGCAAAACAACAGAGCGTTTAGTAGGCCACGAAATTTCGCAGCAAACGAAAACCGTCGTTTCCGAAGCGCACGTATAAAGCTTTACTTACTGCTCTTTGTATGCTCCAGTCATTTGCTCACTTTTACAGCGTCGACGACGACTCTCCGTTGGACTACATAGCTTACAGCAGCTACGACGGGTCCGTTTATGGATTCGCAGACGCATATCGGCTTCGTCGCGAAGAACGCAACCATACTCCTGGTTTCCTTCGTAATGTTTACCGCCGCTGGACTGGCCTTTCGTGCTTTCATCATCGGAGGTCGAAACATCGCAACGCCGGGACGACGGCGTCTTCTCGATGTGGATCTCCGACGTCGAACAACGTCGATGCCCGCGGAATCGTTGATGGAAGTGCTTAAGTTTCTAGACCGCGGAAATCTCGAAGCGATCACGCTTGTATGCCGTCGCTTCGCCGCCATTGTCCAAGGCGACACTTCACAGCTGTGTCTGCGGCATATCTCCAAGCTGACGCTGATGATCGATCACGGTAAGTCGTAGGATTGCAGCGATGGACCCCAAGTCGTTGGGCCCCGGGAAAATACCACAAGCAGCCAAGACAAACTGGTGAATTTTCTCAGAAGTAACCGAAATCGCTAGAATTTATGGAAATATTTGTCAAGTACGGCATAGAGAACGGCCGCTTTCGACAATAATCTTAAGCTGTGAAAAAGTATGCTGACCGGGGCATGCGCAGGTAGGATGTACCAATCCACTAACTGCCCGTCCACAAGGCTTTAGCCAACGTTCGATCGCGAGGCCTTCTGACAGAGCTTTTAGATGCACGTGTTACGGTTTCGGCGGTCGCTAAAGATGCTTCGAAGGCGAACCGCCGTCTTGCGCGTCCGTCAGCCGGCCTTCGTCAGCTTTCGTCTGTCCTTAACGACCTGTCGGCCAACTCATACACAGAAGAATGTGCTGTGAATACTCGTAGTACACTCTGGCGGCGAAGTCGAACTCTCACACCAGATCAGTGGAACGCAGTGAAGAGCGCGTTGATGCAAGCGCGTGCGATTCGCAGCCTGGAATTTCGCGCGACCGACTTTACCGATGTGGAAGCGGACTTCTTCATTGGGCTCGCTCTTGTCAGCTCGCTTCAGTGCATCAAGTTCATCGACTGCGTGCTACTCCCGCAACATTTCACTAACGATGTGTTGCGTATCTATGCAAGGCGAGGCATAAGCGAGCTTACCATCAAATGCAATTCTCGAGCGCTGCGTGCTTTCGATCTCACTGACGACGGGATCCTGCACTTCTGCTTCAATAGGCCCAACGTCGTGGGATCGCTTACCATCGACGGCGTAGTCGTGTCGGATAAATTCCTGAAGAACATTTGCGAGGTAGGTTAACAAGCTGTGCACAGCTTGAATTCAACGCAGGACAAACGAACGTCACTGTTTCACTCTTAGTCCTCCCGCTCCTTAATTTATGTAACTTTATTGAACCGTTACGTGATGCGCTGAAGATAATTAATCGCTCTTTCAGATGTAAAAACCAATAAAGGGGTCCTAGTTTTAGGGGAAGAGGATTTAAAAATAGGGGAATTCGAAGTAGTCTTGGCCACCCGTGGCCACGGCCCGGATCCACGGCACGGGTGTGTGTGTGGTGGGGGGGGGGGCACCACGGCACACATGGAGCCGGGCCGTGATTTGGACTTGTTCTGGCAAAAAATTTCGGCATTTTTGCCCATTTTCGGTAATTTATCTTTAAAGACGCCAGTTAACGGTGGGATGCCATCTCTAATTCGAAGCTAATTCTTGCGGGCTAAAAAACAAACTTTTTAGGCGGCCGTACGAGCAACTGGCTTTATCGGTCAAATTAATTTGACTTTTACCGACGATCAGGAAGGACAGGACCTCACAGGATTGGAGGAGTACTTGCGCAACGCTGAGATGTCAGACAACGGGACGTCACGCCCCAATAACAAGAAAAAATGGGCTGTTCGATCCGCCATCGACGGGAACAAATTTTCAGCTATCGTGCTTTAATACGACGGTTTCATGAATAAAACGAACGAATTTTGATTTCATGAATTCCTCCGGCTATTTTTACAACCATTGTTGCATTTTCTTATGCATCATCAAGCTGTGCTAAGCAACTTATACAAGCACTCGACCAAAAAAAAACCTCGTTATGCGGCTGGGTTTTGGCTATGCCTTGCGTACGCGGGAAGATCCTATTATCACAAAAGGTCGTTCAGCACTAGCACTAGTATGTTACCCCTTCTAGACGCCTGGTACTCTATGTAGGCTTGATATAGCGAAGGACTCGGTTCTGGCTCGGATCGTAGCTCGGCAAGGCCCGAAACTATGTTCGTATCTGCGGAGGAAAGGAAGCCAGTCTTTAGCAATCTCTCCTGGAAGCCATCGTAAAGCCAGTTAAAAGCGCCTAGACTCCGTCCCGCGCGTTTTGTCAATAAGCAAACCTTCTTATCCGAAGTATCCTATGGACAATTTCCATAATGTGCTTTTATTCGATCCTAGTTGCGTTGCGCTTCTCGGTGTTCTTGCTGCTTTCGTAACGCTGTTCCTTCTTTCTTGTGTCACTGTGATGATGTAACTTTAGTGATGAAGACGCGACAGCGAAGAATATAATAAAGATTTTTGCAGTTGATGTCGTGTCTAACCAAACCGTTGTGTGTTAGTCGACAACAGCACTAGACCGCTAGGTGGCGCAGGATTATAGCCCTAACGAGGTCCATCATCAGCAAGATACGACGAGGGACGGTGCCTTAATGTGGTCGCATGGGCAGTGAAATGACGCGTCCATTGTACTACTTAGTTCGGATTTAGTATTTGAATCCAATAACTTTTTAGGACGTGGCCTACGGCGGGCTAAATTTTACTTTTACTAGCTGTGTTACCAGTGATTGGTGATGCGATTTGTTAGTGTAATATTCTTGCATGCACTCTTCGAACCAACCTTGCTAATTATATCTTTTTAATTTGCGAATATTTCGAAGGTTTTAGCTTAAAACCGCAAGCCTAGAATAGCTGGTCAGAAAAAGCGGACTGGACCTGAGGGCAAATTCTCGGCGGGTTCAAAACCCTAGGTGGCGCATTAGTACCTCACCTGCACTTGGGTGCAATCGTGGGTCAGCATCCGTCACTCGTTCAGACCCCACCCCCCCCCCCCCCGGATTCCTCAACAGTTCCCTTTTAGCACGTCGCTTGCCGCCGGTGAAGTGCCGCTTGAAGGCGCCAACGTTTCTTCGGTGCCACCGAGGCCCTCTGTTGACGCAAGGAATGGCTCCAATGGGCTTTTGAATTGGATTTTGGGACGAAGCAGGCGCGTTCCATCATTTCCCAATCCGTTCTGGCCATTCCCGTTCAAAGCCCTGAACGACCAGATTTTAGGACAACCGTTCTTATCCGTTTCGCAAACGCCGTATGGAATTATCACTGTACGCCACAACGGAACGGTGCGGCAGAGCGGGACGTTACCTAGTCGGACTTTGACACCGGACCCCAGTGCCGTATCCGTTTTGTTCTCACCGTTCCGTGCCGTGTTCCGTTCCGGGAAATTACCCCCCCCCCCTCCCTCCCTCTTGTGGTATCCCCTGTCCCTTAAACAGCGTGGAATCAGACGGGGCGACAGTGTGGGAGAGTTTACGCCGGATCAAAGGAGATGATCCACGCGCGATAATCCCCGAAAAGAACAAAGGGAATCCCCTCGGTAACTTTCTACGAGAATGGTCGGCATCGGTTCCGAATTCTCAGCAAATGCCGTACCCTGCCCACTGAGTAGGACACGGAATAGCAAGGCACGGCAGCGCATTTCGGCGAACCCTTAAACGGAATGGTCTGAAAGTGTTTAAGGGGCACGCAATCTTCGTTTCAGTTCTCGCTAAGATTTTGTATTTCACGAAAGCATTTATGCAAATTTTCCCTCGCTTAGGTGTTGATCGTCTACCGCCTGCCGGGCATGGATGCGGATTTCGTGATGGCCGAGAAGGCAGGACGTCGCGGCCGTGTGCCGATGACCTACTTGGAACTGATTTCTTAAGCCGGTGTATTCTATAATCTCACTTATGCGCATGCATACTTCCGTAGAGCGGTCAAATAAACTTCCGGTACTACTAGATATCACGTCCTGGGGGACCGAGTCGGGACGACGCGGTAAAAAGTATTGTCCGTTCACTTACCGGAAGCCGGAAAGTATTTACTGAACGTCTCTATCTTCAAAAATTGCAGCAACATTTCTTACTCTATTTCGCGCTTTTGCCTCATGTCCATTCTCTTCGTTTACCGCTAAATTGCCGTAACCTCTGTTTAGACTGTCATTTGCGGTCAATGTTCGGACGAATGGTCCTGTCCTCAGAAAGATCTTCCTTTTGACGTATTTACGCGGTTCTTAGCGTTCTTTTCTTGTGTGTGGTTGCGGAACCCGCACAAGGCACGTGGTCTTCCAGCTCCGACGGAAGGCCAGAGGTCCTCGAGGACGTTCCGTTCAATTCCCACCGCATGTCGAAAGGTCGCTGAGGTTGCGTCACCTTGTGAAGTGATAAGAAATCACCGTTTTACACAACTTCGAGTCGGAATTAACGAAATTTAACCGGCAAATTTACAGTAAATTTTCTTGGGACGTTTGGCCGAAATGTTGAGGACTATTCTAGCGATAACAACTATTTGTTCTAGCAGTATTTCCGCTGTCTTTCCATGCTTGTCATCCAAAGAACTTACACAGTTTCAGCCCTGTAGTTTCAGTTTTAGATGTCAGACGTACCCGACAACGCTCCGGAAGCGTGCCCAGGAACCGGCAGCGACAACGCTGGCAAAAGCTCCGCATGCGCTGGATGCCCGAACCAAGGAGCCTGCTCGACGGGACAACGGCCCGTGGACCCGGATGAGGGCGTCATTGCGGACCGACTCCAGAACGTCAAGCACAAGGTCTGCGGAAGCAAATAATACTCTGGAAATTTGCTTGGAGTTCGGCACATTTACGGTTAAATTTCGGAAGCCATGACGACCAAGACTAAGTCCTGAAAGTAGATTGGGTACACTAACGGAAGTTCCTTTCTAAGCTTGCCCTGGAGCTTAGCCTTGAGCCATCGCTGCTTAGTCGTCATACCTGGAGCTTCCTTGAAGCAAGAACGTTTCTAGAAAATGGGTGCAGTACACTTTGGCAGAAACAACTTGACATAGTACGTTTTAGCATGGTACATCTTGGCATAGGCCCGTGGACACTTGGCATGAAAAACTTGGCATGAAACAACTTGACACAAAAAATCTTGACATAAGTACTACTTGGCACAAATCAAGTGGCCACTTAATGGGTGCTCTGCGAATTCCCTTGAGTGTAGGAATCCATCGGAAAACGTGAACCAGTCCTTGAGTCCCACTGGACTGTAGGTTAGTACGATACGGTACGGCACGGCTCCAGTACGGGCGCCACTCGTTATAAAGTACCAGAAACCGACACCTTGTCATAGTACGTACTGGACCTCCACCAGTATCGTACGCCGTACCGTACCGCCCCTCCTGTTTGCAAAAGCGTGCAGTTGGCAGAGTAGTGGCCTACCGTACGGTACGGCCGTACCACCAGTACGGTTGCCGGTTTTTACTCATTTTGCGTCCACGCTCATAACCCCATCGTTTAGATCCTCGTGCTGAGCGGAAAGGGCGGCGTCGGCAAGAGCACCGTGACGACGAATCTCGCGTACGCACTCGCAGCGGACCCCGCAAAGCAGGTGGCGGTGCTCGACGTGGACATCTGCGGCCCGTCGCAGGCGCGCATGTTCGGCTGCGAGGGCGAGTCGGTGCACACGAGCGTCGCCGGCTGGACGCCGATCTACGTGAAGGACAACCTGGCCGTCATGAGCATCGCCTTCCTGCTCGACAACCGCGACGACGCGATCATCTGGCGCGGGCCGCGCAAGAACGCGCTCATCAAGCAGTTCCTCAAGGTGTGTTTATGGGAAAGCTGCTGAAGATGACGTCAGCGTCGCCTGTCTGCTATCCCTGGTCTTTTTCCATCGAAAGTTGATCAAATTCTGGTAGAACTCTCTCCCATCTGGAACCATGAAATATCCGCTAACAGGCCAAGTTCAGTTCGCTAAGTGAGCTTGATTTTAACTGCCAAGTTTATGCGGAAAAGTGAGCTTAGCTCGAGCTTCACGTTTCTTTACTGGTAGTACGGCCGTATCGTACCGTGCTCAGGTACGTTATTACGGTACGCGAGGTGCTAGTTACGCGTACGTACGGGTGGAAGCCTAGTACTCTACATATTATAGTACGGCTAGTGTTTTTCTTAATTTTATGACGAGTAGGGGCCGTACACCACTGCCCGCACTACGGTTCGTCTGTACGGTACGGAGAAAGGTCAGTACGGTACGAGAAGGAACAGAACAGTACGGAATACGATACCGGTGTCAAATGCCGACCGCGAATTCTATTAGAGGGTTTTCTTATAAAAGCTTCGCTTTAGGACGTCGACTGGGGCCACGTGGACTACCTGCTCATCGACACGCCGCCCGGCACGTCGGACGAGCACATCTCCGTCGTCCAGCTTCTGCTGCAGTCCTCGCAGCTGGACGGCGCCATCGTAGTCACGACGCCACAAGAGGTCTCCCTGCTGGACGTTCGCAAGGAGGTACGTTGAAGGATATGCTGAATCCGTAGAAAAGTGTACCGAATGGTGTCAAGGATCAAAGACGCATAGTAGCTTGAATGATGAGATGACCTTATAAGGTCGCTCAGCATGTGTGCCTTACTTACGAAGCCCAAGGGCCTCCGCATTAAGCCAGTCTAAGGCTATGACTAATGCTCTAAGACTGAACCTAGTGGGAACCGGAGCCGCTTGAGCGCCAAGTCTGAGACAAGGCCTATGCCGAAGCATCATAAAAGGTTAAGCCTAGATCCATATAGGCATAAACAACTTAAGGCTAAGCCGAAGCGCCAAGCGGTGAGGGTAAATGCAGGCTAAGGTGGAACTTAGCGCAAGAACATCGAGCTTATCTGCGCCAAAGTGGCTAAGTCTAGGCCTTTGAAGTGCGTGCGCATAAAGGACGATATACAAGTACGCCAGTGAAATAAGTTAAGAACCTCAGCCGACGTACCTAGTATACGTCGAAGTTTAGCCTGTCTAGTCCTAGTAGCTTAAAAGCGGCGTTACATGGTGTGCTAGAGTCTGCTCGGTTTAAGACTAAGTTTACCTAGGCCTAAGGCTGAGAATAACCCGGGCCTAGGCCTAAGATTGAGGCTAAAGACTTCCCAAGCCCGGGAAGAATACTTCAGACTCTGGGTCGGTAATTACTTCTCTTCGACGACCAGTTTTCACGTGAATTAATTTCAGATCAGTTTCTGCAAGAAGACGAAGGTGCCGGTGCTCGGCGTCGTCGAGAACATGTCCCAGTTCGTGTGCCCGTGCTGCTCCATCGCCTCGGAGCTGTTCCCGTCGACGACGGGCGGCGCAAAGGCCATGTGCGAGGACCTCGGACTGCGCCTACTCGCGCGGCTCCCGCACGACCCGAAGCTGGCCGAGGCACTCGACAGGGGCGAGGAGTATTTCGAAAAGTTCAAGGAGTCCACCCTCGCCAAGGCTTTCGAGGAATTGGGCAAGAACCTGGCGAGCGCTTGCGAGAAGGAAGCCGCATAGATCTACGATGTTACGACGCTTGTAATCGATTAGACTGAGTTCATTTGTTGAAATTTTCACTTACAGAGTACGAATAAAAGATCCCAAAGACGTATGATTGCCTGGAACGACTAGAATAGTGGTACATCCGCTATAGATACTTCTTTAAACGCGTGAAATTTGCCAATCTTCCCGTAAGTCGTAACGAAGACGAAGTTTGCCGGAATCTAAAGCAAAACGTGTTTGCCTTCCGTAGAGCTATTGCCTCGTAGAAAGCATAGCATGGCTTTGCGAACTCATAGCTTTAACCTAACCGCAAGCTTGGGGATAATCATGAGCCCGAAATTGGGCCAGCATTGGGCTAAGCATACGCCTAGACCTATTTGGAGTCTGTTAGGTAGATAGGTCTATCGTGCACGGCTCCGCTATGTACTCGCCATTGTCCCTTCCGTGTGGACCTTCGTACCGCCTTCCGTTCCGCCTAGAACGGCAAGGCAAACGACACTGAACTGAAGACAGTACGGCATAGCCCGCCACGTCGACTAGACTAGTCTTTAGCGAAGTAAAGTAAGCAAAGCTGACCTAAGCTAGAGCTGCATAGGTATTAAAACGGAGCCAGCGTAAGCGTACAGACTCGTCGTGAAGCGTATTCGCTGGGCCTCGCTATCGATTTTTGGTTTTGGTTGTGAAGGAGAGCAAGCAAACTTCCAGGCAATGCTGTGCTGCGCAATGCCCTTCATGGCTACACAGTTCTGATTTAGGCAATGCCGTCTCTACATCGAGTGGTGATCACCGGCGTCTCCGCCGTCAGTCCCTACGGCGTCGGCGTCGACGCCTTCTGGAGCGGCCTGAAGCAGACGCGCAATCCTCTCAAGTACAACGCGAAGCTGAAGGCGGTCGTCGGACAAGTACCGGACCGAGAGCAGTCGCCGGACCATGGCTTCGACACGAAGGCGTGGAGCGGAAGGCAGGAGCGGGAGATGGCTCGCGGCGGAATGTTCGCGCTAGTGGCGGCGGAGGAGGTCCTGAAGGACGCCGGGATTGCGCAGGGTTTCGACCACGAGGAGACGGGCGTGAACATTGGTAAGGATCCCGCGTTTGCCTCCGGTCCAAAATTCGAAAAGAATCCGTTCAAATCGAGGATGACATTTAAACCCGAATCTAATGCGAATTCGAATTACACAAAAAAACGCTTAGTTACAAAACTTTCTAAACTGAAGGTTTTGTTTGAAGGTTGGTCATCTCTCGGTTTTGACGTGCACTATGCTTACCTTTTAGGAATGGGCATTGCGGACCTGGAGATGATCCACGACACGGGCACGAAGATCGACCAGAGCCAAGAGCGACGCGTCAGCCCGTTCTTCGTACCACGGATACTCACCAACATTCCCGCCAGCTACGTTTCGCTGAAGTAAGCATCAAATTCTAGGGAAATTCACCGGGATATTCGGGGTACTTAGGGTTTCCTATAATGTCTTCCGGGGATATCCTAGCTACCCTTGGTCCACTGCTTCAGATGGCCCAGGATCTTCCGACATGCCTTTTAGATCTCTATGTCCTCTAGGAATCACTAACGGAAATGGCCCAGGCCGCACAGCATGGCTGCACCGAATGCCTTTTGCAACCGGCACCCGTACCGTACTCCGTGCCGTACTGACCCACCACGTAACGTACTCCGTACCTTGTTGACCCCACTCGTACCGTACTCCGTACAGTACGGTACGGTACTGCAATACCACATGTACAAAGCGCCGTCCTTTACTTTTTAGGACTGTTTTCGGGTCTCCCCGAACGAATGCTAGGGATTAGAGTTCGGCGCCCGTACCAAGGTACGGGCCAAACCCGTACCCGTACCCGCATTATACGGCACGGCAACGCGGCACGGGAGGGTCCACAATGAGTACGAGCACGGCACGGGTGCCAAAAACAAGCCGTATTTTGCCAAGCCGTGCCAACCCAAGCCGTGTTTATGCCGTGTTAGTGTACACGGCTCGGCATTCTTGGGTCCACCGTGGCACGGCTACATGGCACGGGAGGGGGCACCACGGGTACGGGTACGGCACGGATGGGTCTACCACGGGTACGGGTACGGCACAGGGTACCAGCGCCGATCTCTACTAGGGTTGGCTTCCATATATGACTTTTCAAGAATATTCCGGCTTCGTTTTGCTTTTCGGCTGTCGTTTTACAGGTACGGCATGCGCGGCGGGAATTCCTCCTCGACGACGGCGTGTGCCACCGGCGCGAGTTGCATCGGCGACGCGTATATGCATGTTCGCATGGGCCGCATACGACGCGTCGTTGCGGGCGCCGTGGAGAGCTGCGTGAATCCCATCAGCGTGGTCGGGTTCCAGCGAATGCGGGCCCTGGCTGCAGGAGAGGACGGTAAGCAGAAAGATCAAATACAGAATGTCTACAATCTGTCTAGTTTAATAGTTAATTCTGCAAAAATGTCAATTTCAGAAAGCATTTCGCGTCCCTTCGACAAGAGCCGAGTTGGCTTTGTCCTCAGCGAAGGTGCGGCGCTAGTGATGGTCGAACGGTTCGAAGACGCGGTCGAGAGGAAGGCGAAGATTTACGCCGAAATCGTCGGATATGGTACGCTGGCTAAGTTATGCCCCTTAACCGTGTTTATTTCTCTCTGTTTGACACCTCATTTTAGGCCTCGCCAACGACGCCCACCACCTGACCTCGCCGCGCGAGGACGGTCTAGGATCGCGGCTCTGCATTGCAGCGCTGCATGCAAGAAGAGGGAATCAGCGCCACCCATGTGAGCTACGTGAACGCGCACGCGACGTCGACGCCCGTCGGAGACGTCGCCGAAGCGGTGTCGATAGCGACCGTCCTGCCCGGCGTCGCCGTCTCGAGCATAAAAGGTGCGGAGACCGAGGAAAATACTTCCTCGCAGAGTCTTTGCATCAACGAGAAACATTAAAAGAGCAGAAGTCTACACCCACTAGTCGGAATGCGCTCGTCCTAGCTAGTGCTTGAAGGCTTCGGCACGGGCCCTGGAGCCGTTTGCCGTTCCGTTCTAACCGTCCCGTGACGTTTCCAGTTCAGCGCTAAGAATGTCTTCCCGTTCCACCTGCAAACTGTGCGGAACGGATCAACAACAAGGAAAAATGCTTCTTTGCGAGCTGGTTCCGTTGTTCATTCAGTTGCTAGGGATCACTGAAACCGCACATCAGGGCCCCGATTTAGAATACAATTTTGACTAGGCGTATGGTCAACGACGGGTTTTAAAGATATGTTGGTCTTAAGGCCATTAAACTTCTATGTATCCATGAAGCCGGTCCGAGGCCTTGCCTAGAGAAACTGAGCTGCTGTAGGGCTTAAAACGTAAGCTTTTATGGGGCTTTAAAAGCCAGAATCCGCAGATCATTCAGTATAGAAGATTTTACCATGTCCTCAACACGTCCACCGTTTTAGGCCACATCGGCCACTGCCTAGCCGCCGCTGGCTCCCTCGAAACCGTCGCTACATTGCTGAGCATGAAGGAGGGCGTCCTGCTGCCGACGTTCAACCTCCGCGAGACGGACATCAACGCGGACGTGGACCTCGTGAAAGACGCCATGCGGCCGTGGAAGGCCAAAGACCGAAGAATAGCGCTAATGAACTCGTTCGGCTTTGGCGGTGCCTTCGTTTCGCTAGCGTTGGTCGAAATTTAGTTCAGTTCTGTTTGATTCTGTGTCGTACAATAAACAAAAGCGAAGCGAAGTAAGAAATGAACGACTCCTCGCTAATGTTAATACAAGTGACGATGGAGACACCTGTTTTCTGAATCTGAACACGTTGAGGCCTCCGTTGGCATTTTGAAACTGAACCTCTCCGTGAGGCCTTGGTGATTTAATTTGTGGACGCTTCCTTAGGACCACTCTAAACATCACGCTCTGGTTCTATGCGGATCCTAGTCAAAGTTAAGAAATTCCCTCGACCACGCTTTGAAGCTTTTATGCAGGAACACGTCCTTCTCGACAACAAAGACGAATATGGTCGTTTCGAGGTCGACATGGCCCATGCATGGCTCAGCGCGCTTGGTTATTAGGTACTTTCGCAACACAAAGGGTCACGCCTAGTATGGAGTAGGTCAAGTCCGTTCTTTCAACTAAGGCCCGGATGTTTCAGGCAGGCCAGAAAGGACCAGCCCGGTTTCTTGTTTATGAGGAGCAGCTCATGCTCTAGCAGGTGAGGAGCAGCGCATCAGCCCTATGTTAGCTTGCCGTAAGTCCACCTCGTGCTACAGAGAAATTTTTGTCATTTGAGAAACAGCTCTACGAGTCATGCCAACATTGCACAGTTATATGTTGCATTAGTTCGCGTATACTGACACAATTTTTCGTGCAAATGGGCACAAGGAATAGCGCTGGGAAAAACTTACGCCGTCGCCAAGCAATGGCATAGTAGTCACCGCACGAAAATGGCATCCTCATTGGCGTTCTGCCATACCTACCTTCGTCCTGTTCTTCGTATTTGGAACTTCGCAGGCATCGTGTGCTCAGTTTAGACTCTCGCCCCTTATCGAAATTTTTTAAATAGAAATTGTCTTTTCTTCAATTCCTTATTCACGTCGTCTTCTCCGCCTCTTAAACATCGGGTGGACCGAAACAATGGTTACCATTCAAACTAGTCAGGAGTGGGAAACCCTGGAACGTCGACGCAAATAGCGTACTGAACGTCTCAATTTAATAGCGTGACTTCACTTTGCTTTCGTTTAGAAATTCGACATCCGATACGCGCAAGTGCGAGACGGGCATGGACGCGTGGAACGCGCAGGTCCGAACGGCGCTCGGCTCCGTCGGCCAATGGCGGACGCAGCTCTTCCCGGCGCTCACGCAGACGTCCCTCTTTCGCCACTACATTCCGCTCAGCGGAGCCGTCAGCCAGACACTCTACTCCATGCATGTCTTCTCGCCGAGCGTGGTCACCGGGTAAGCAAATCTGTCCAACCCAGTTCCGATTTCGCGGAGGCCTATCGGAGGTCTGACCTCCCGCTCTTCGTGCTTGAAGCTTTCATCCTTGACCGGCTTGTCCGTTGGTCGAGTTCAGCACTGTCAGGTATCGGACTTCCTACTAGAGATCGGCACCCGTACCAAGGTACGGGCCGTACCCGTACCCGTATTTTACGGGTACGGGGTTTGGCACAGGGGGGTCACCACGGGTACGCGGTATGGCACGGGGTCATCGTGCCGATCTCTACTTCCTACGGCGCGGAGGCCGGACCGCCGTCTGACCGATATTGGTCGGAATGCATTGAATTCATGCCGTCCGATACCGGAATGCATGCTTTCCGATATCGGAATTCGTTCTGTCCGGAATCGGAACTCGTTATGCCCGGTATTGGTACACCTTCCCTCCGATATCGGATCTCATACCGTCTGAAGTCGGACCCCATGGGGGACTTGAACCGCCACCCGTGCCGCGGCACGGCGCCGTGAAAAGGCGTTAAAATTTTTGATTTTTTGGTAATTTTTTGGTCATCAGGAAATGCGCTTACTACCGGCTACTACCTCCAAATCCGTCAAAACGTTACATAATCTTTTGAGAAGAGTAACTGACGTAAGGCCAAAAAATAGTCCGTGTTTCGGGAAATGTTGCCCCGACTGGGCCAAGAACCGCCAGATTTTGACCAATGCGGGGTTGTTCTCCTGGGTATGCTGTACCGGGAGCGGGGGAACCGTGGAGACCCTCTTCGTCCTTGCAATCCGACCTTTCTTGTGTGATCCGATTCCGAACGCACTCCTCCGATTTCAGGTTATTCCCGGTGTGCGACCTCGCGGTGAGCAACACGATCCTGTTCAACTCGCACCTCGGCGTCGCCCTCTACGTCTTCTTCCGACCCCACATGCACCGACTCAACCTTTGGGACCGCGTGCAGTTCAGCGTCTTCTCCTCCGGGATGTTCAACTTCGGCTCGCTAGCCTTAGCCGTCCTCGTCAAGGCCTTCGTACCGAAGAGGTACGTCTAGGTGCACTTGGACACTTCTGTTCAGCGGAACACAACAAAGCGAGTGGGCTAACAGTTAAGAGCAGTGGACAAAAACAGTTGGGCTGGTCGGGCGCTAAAGCGGATCAACTCTGTATTGCTAGTTTTTCCTAGCAAGCAAGTCCATTTGCTTCAGTCACCCCGTTCCCTGTTCAGTGACTTGCCTTTCAGGCTGCCCACGCTGCCGAAGTCGATTCTCGCCGCGGGACTCAGCGTCTTCCTGATGACGAGCGGCGCCAACTACCTACGCTACATCGACAGCGCGACGCTCTCGCCGAATGGGTAAGTGTTCTCCAGGTTCCGTAAACCGAGGCAACCGGGAATCGGCTCGAGAACTGCACAAAAGCCCCTGGTGATGCCCGGGAAAATGGAGTGATGATGTAATTCACATAAAAAGGTCTTAGTGCACTATTTTCAGGCTTTGTAGGTACTGCTTGGGAAAAAAAAGATCATAATTTTCATGTTTCCGCTGGCCCCAGTATTTGCCCTCTTTATTCGACAAGTAACATACTCACAAACGCAGAATTTCATTCATTTTAATTTTCAGGCCTCGAATGTCGAGCATCCAGACCGTCCCGGTGGAAATCCTCCTTGACATTTTCCAAGCGACTGATCCTGCCGGCACGGAAGCGCTCCAACTCACCTGCCGCCGTTTCCGTAACACCATCCGGCAGAACATGGGCACCCTGCCGACGCGCCTCGCCTGTGAGCTAACCTACGAGTCCAACCAAGTGCATCTGTATCGGGCATCGGCGAGCAACGACGTCAATCGTGGATGGAGCACCGACAGAGAGCGCATTGCCTCGACGAGCCGCGTCTCGCAGAAGATTCGGGAGATGTACAAAATGTTCGGATGGTAAGTTGGTGCCGCTACTAGGCCATCAAGCTACTGCGTCGTCAACGTTACGGGGGAGCGGGTCCACCTCGAGAACGAACAATGACGGGTAGCACGGGGTCGTGATCGGTAATGGTGGCACCGCAAGCATTAGGTAAAAACCCCGACCCTAGCACAAAATTCCGCTAAGCATACGTCAAGTTTTCTACTTACTTTCGTCTTTTTAATCCATTGTGAGCGTGCAATAATTGGGCGTTTCCATTTTCTGGCTAGACCTCGATAAGCAGTACCATACAAACCATCGGACACTGACCAGTACGAGTCTGATCTTTACTATGCGCTTTAGCAAGACCGCGATCCGCAAAGTGCAGGTCTGCGCTGGCGCAGTGGGCGTGGACGGGCTTCTGACGCGCCTGATCGAGAACTTCCCTCCCGTGAAGGGCGCAGCGATCCTCGACGCATGCACTCGCGATGCCGGCTTACCTACAGACGCCATGCTGAACCACTTCACTCGCCTCGAGACGATCAAGATGCGCACACGCGTCGGCGACAATGACTCGTCCTTCTGGAGCGACCTCTTCGCCACAAAGGCCTTCCGTCGCGTTCGCAAGTTCTGTATGGCGAACACCGTCGGTCAGTATCCCGCCGTGCACGACCGCAAGTTGCTCGACTTCATCACGTGCGTCTCGCACATGCCGGCGTACAAGCCGAGAGTGGTCTACATAGCTGGACTTGGCAGACGATCTGTCGACGCGGTGGAGCGTCGGTTCAACGAGCGTAAGTACTAGTGGGTAATGTGACGACGCGAATTAGACGCAGAGGTCGCTAACTGGACGGTGAAAGTAGGCATCTCTGCGCCTAAAGCAAATGTGTGTGTGTTTCAGATCTTCGCTGCTCGATCGACGGACAAGTGTGTGCAGTCATCAAGGGCCCCGGAGACCACGACTACCGCTACTTGTCGAACATGGCCGTCGGCAGCAAAAATAAGTTCCTCGCCGAGCAGCTTCTCCGTGACGCTTGAACGCCCGTGCGCCGAAGCATAGCCAGTGAAATTGTACCCATCCTTGTCGTTATCGATCGCTGAAATAAACAGCTTAAGGAATTTTGCATCATTTGCAATCTAGCAGAGGTCCTAGTGAGCTGGTCTTAGCACACGTCTTTATAAGCCTTCCGTCGCGTTCGCAAGTTCTGTATGGCGAACTTGCAAACGCGTACTAGCACGCCCGGGCTGGGCGGTCTCGGGTCTCGTTTTAGTCTCGGGTCAGGGGGGTAAGTTTCGGGTCTCGGGTTTTGCCAAGTCTCGGACCCACTTTGGAAGTTTCTACAATGCCAAATTTTACCCCTTTTATGGGCCAAAACCGATATTTTGCTGTATTTGAGCGGCGTTTTGGGCCCGCCGCAGGCGACGCCAACGATTTTTCGTGCAACAAAGTAATGTCATTGTTACAAACTGCCTTCGATCGGGAATGATTTTCGAAGATTCTTGAGCCAATTTGGCGAAAATACATAGATGGCTTGCGATGGCCATTCGAAAACTAATGAGTTTGTAGAGTTCGTGCTCCTCGTTGCACGAGGAGCCGCTGTGGACGGCAATCCGACGGACGCACGCATGGGATCAAGTGAGTCGCCAGGTGTCCCATGAGAAGCGCTCCTCGCATGGCCGCCGCCGCCTAACGATAGCAAAAACAGTCCGCTATGCGTCCGCGGACGGTTTCTGGTCCACGTCGGGGTGTGGGACATGCGACGTCCGGGCGCAGACGACGGGCAGCGGGCAGACTGCGACGGCGACGGCGGCACTCTCAAAAACTTTTCGAAACTTGGTTGCCTAAGGCTCAGTTCTTCGTGTGCCAGAAGTGTCACATTTTCGCGCATTTAAAACATCTGAGAGGAGCTTCGTGAAAATTTTGCCGCATGCATTTCTGCGGAATTTTGTAAAATGGGAAGTAAGATTTTGTTAAAACTTTCAGGAAGATGCAGGCAACAAGCCGATTTGAGCATGTTCATGAGTCCAGCCCTGCGTATTAAACGCCAAGTCTGGGACTGAGACGGTTTCCTTCAGACGGAAAATTGGATAGCGGAACTGAAACAAAGTGAAAATTTGCCTCTGGTGGCGGCGGTGGTTGGACAAAACAAACAACTAAAACTGGATTTTGTCTCACATACTGAAGAGTGGTCTCTGAACGGAAAGCATGCTGAAAACTGAACACGCTAACCGAATCTAGCCGTAACACTCCTAAGTGGTAACACGCCCAAAATGAGGAAGTTTCAGAATTTAGCCGTGAATCCGTTCGATCACGATTAGCGGTTAATGGAACTGTGGGCTCTGGTAACGAGCGATCGACTCAGGAACCAGGACGAACGTTTGGGAAGGAAGTGTCCTGGCCCGGAAAACTGCCAGGATGAGTCAGTATTCTATCGAATCTGGTGATCTCCGGTACCGATTTTGCTTGCGTGAGGCGCCGTCGAGACACTACTTGTGACACCTGCACTCGCTTTCGACACAATCCTTATATTTAACAGTCTATACTTGCATATAACTGCAGCTAATCACACAAAGCGCAAATTGTTTGAGAGACACCTCAACGTCAGACGCTTCGAGAAAATTCCATTATAGTTCCGGGTGTCGCAAAGATAGATCTCTTGGGTCGCGTCATTGGAAACGGTTATTTTTTCCTGCAAAATGAAGGAATGATTGTTTGTGCAACATGACTGCTCACACTCATCGCCTCCAACCTGCATGCTTAGTCACCCTAGAAACGTGGAGCATCTGCACACGAGAAACCGAAATCAGAGCGGATCGCGGGAGGCGGGAGGTGGGTCAGCATGGTAACGCGCATACGATGTCAGGCATCAGTAGGAAACGTAGATAGCCGAAACTGCGAAAATCTGGCTGGAGAAGAGGGTCAGGAAAGTACATAAGAATGAAGCAAATCCTGCCTCATGCGAGGCACTCCGTTTTGGCTACTGCTCGAAGAGACTCCGTCGTTTAAAAAAAAATCTTTGTTTCGGGTGTTTGGTGTTAGCCTCACACTGAAGCCATGCCTCCACCATCTCTGTTCTTAAGGAGCCGTTCTAGCATTCTGTTATCCCCGCCATTATTTCCATGGTGGGCCCACCATGCAGTATTGTAACTAGACTCCTGCTCAGAAGTGTCAAGGCCAACAGTCGTCGGTCATGTTTATGCCAGTCAACAAAGTGAAGCGGATGACTGAACGGAAATAAATCAGCGTAGGTCGTCGCGAAGGGAGTCTATTAACACACCACGGATAACAAGCAGCAGGAGACTAGACAAGAATGACGAACCGAAACGGAGAAAGAAGAAAAAGTCCACATCCCGAAATGATCGAAATGTCATCCCGTACATAGCTGCAAATCCGCAAAGTCCGGCGAAAACTAAGGCGACAATGGTGATACGGATCAAGTGCTTGCGTATACTGCTCTCGTATTTCCTCGCCCCGCGTACGCTTGGTAGCGGCCATGTATGCGTCGCGTACCATGCGATTCACGCGTAGCAGTTGTTCCACGTCCACCAGGGCGAGTATAGCGAGAACGACGCTTGACCCACCCAAAATGAGCCACTCGACGTCTGACAACTTCCATACGTCGATATCGACTGTGGTCTCGTTAACCATGTAAACGAACGAGCAGTTCCATTCGATGTCAGTCGCATTCGCAGTTGACAAACCTAAAAAAAGATGGGATATGTTCAGTTATGGGGATGATAATTTCTTGAAGGGGAAAGTAACCAAAAATTTGTAAGGCTAAGCCCTTTTTGTCCCGTTGAAAGTTCTGAAAGCACCAGGGCCCATTTGAAAGTTCTAATAAAGCCTTCCCTTTTTTATACCCTTTTCAGAAATGGGCGGACCCGCGTACCGGTCATGTGGCGCATAATTTAAAAAAATTCGATACCTGTGCTCGAGCAGTTTTTCTTCAGAATTCTGCCTTTGCGCTCGTCCAGAAGCGTGTACCGCAAGGAGCATTCCGCGTAGCATAGAAGCTGCGAGTCACATTGTATGGTACATGGAAGAACTGGGATATCCTTCCGCTAAAATTGCTGCACATCGTGAAAGCTTTCAGGCACGATCCCTGCACCCCTCAGTCGGCTTCGCACGAAGAGTTTCGCGTACGATGTACCTAAAGCATAAAGCGTCTCGACGAAACTGTAAGGACCACTAACCGGGAGGTACCAGCGCGAGCGTAACAATGCCCAAGAATGCCAGGCATTTTAGTAAACTGGACAGCTGGGGCGGTATTGGAATCTAAAAGCATCGATGTAACCGTGTGGAATGGAGTCGACTGCAGGGATTTCACCTTCCAGTTATCACCCTTTTCAACGACAACCCTTCCCGCAGTCGCCCTGAGATCCCCTGAGAAGGGGATCTCAGGGGATCTCCAACAGAAAGGTGATCCAGCTAAGGTGACGAGATCACAAGCACTAGGCAGAACGGCCCGTCGCTAGACGCTGCGTCAGAGCAAATTTAGTTTTATCTATGGCGCCATGATCTTGCGGAAGGGGGTGCGAGTGCCTGATCTCAAGCGCCAGGGAACAAAAGGGTGCCCTGTGATGACCGCGACTTCCTGGGCTATGCAGGTATGGTAGGGTCAGTAACCGCCGGCACAACCTCTCAAAATAAATGCCTAAAACGTAACAAGAATGTGGACGCTGATTCGTTTAGGATTTACCTCGGGCAAATTAAGCGTCTTCCTATGTCGGTTGACGATTGCGTTCAGCTGCCGATTAGCCATCATAACTCGTCCAAGTGCCTGATGACCAAGAAAACCGAGGATACGTAGCGAGACTTCTACCGGCAGTTTCATTAATTGAATAAGAATATATTATTCAATAGCTGGATGACTCAAAAATGCGCAGTTTTCGAAATGAGGAACCCTGACGGTACTTGCAGCTCTCGGTTCGTTGCGCATAAATTTCGGCTAGACCAAAGCGTCGTTCATTGACGACCGTGTGACTGCTTCTAGGTTAGACCAGCGAATTCAAGTGGTTGCAACTAAATGCGGAATTCGCTCAAAATGTTCATGGACCTAGAACATTCGTGCTTTCGGCCCAAGCTTGCTATGACGTTCACAGGGCTGCCGAGTACAGTTCAGCAGCTCCCTTGTCTGAACCCTCGAAAATAAAGATGGAGCTATTGACAATGACTGCGAAAGGTTACCCGGGGAATTTATTTTTCGTATCGTCCGCTGAACGTGCGGTCTGTTCGCTGACGGGGAGGTCTATTTCGTGAGGGGGGTTATTTTTCGGATGCCCGCTGCAAGCGGGTATATGAAAAATTTTGGCACGTTTGGTGAAAATCGATCAGTTAGCTACCAAAAGTTCACCTAAAGTGACAATTTAGCTGCTTTAAAAAACTTAATGATTATATGTTGATTACGGTAGTAAAGTTAAGCAGGGGAATTCCGAAAGGGGATTCGGCTATCCGGCTATTCGGAAGGGGGGAATCTTAGAGAAATACCGTATCAATATTGGGGGAAATGAGCACCAGAAAGGGATGGGCGCAATTTTTTCGACGACCAAGACCAAGACCAGGACCAAGACTAAAACCTCCCGGACTACAGGACCAAGACCAAGACCAAGATCAAGACCAAGATTTCAGATATTTCTGCCTCAAAACAGGGAGGATACGTCAAAGGTTTGCCGTTTTTATAAAGATATTTGCAAAAAATTTAGCCAGAAGTTTTCAACGTTTGGCCGCGTTTGCGTGGAATTTAGCCCGCCGCAGGCGATTCCACCAAAATTTTGACTCACATTCTAAGATTTTCACCAAAAATTTGGTCCGGGCGCCGACTGCGGCAGATCGTCGAAAAGTCGAGATGGGCGGAATTTTTTCGACGACCAAGACCAAGACCAAGACTAAAACCTCCCGGACTACGGGACCAAGACCAAGACCCGCCCATCCCTGGCACCAGCTAAAAAGCGACTTTCTTGCGGAAACAAAGACAGAGTAAAATGGCCTGCTTGAGGTGTCGCCAAAGCACAATTACTAACTAGCCACACTTCGCTTTCGTTGTGTTTAAGTTGATGTCGCTTTCCGAATTTTCTGCGTCTTCAGGAATTTATGCATGTTCAAAGACAAAGAAATCAAAGGGTCGTTGCATTCAGTATCCATGAAAAGATGCTATCAGAATTCAGAAGGAAAAAAGTCGTTCAGGAGCAATCATGATCTGTAGATTTATTAGCAGGAATTAGCATCTGCAAAACTAGCGTCTGCCTTAAAGTGTGCCTCAGTGAAAATGGTAGAGGTTAGGTCAGTAATAGACGCTCTCGTCTACAATTTCCATAGCAGTGAACACATTGTAAAGGACCGACAAATAGCAACTTTAGCCGCGAAGGAATGCGATGAATGCCACCATTGCCAAACAATTCTCGAAGAGAACCACAAAACCAACCAGGAACGATGCCACCAGAATAGAAATAAACAAAATGTCAATGTCGCGCGAAACGACTCCAAGGTCAACCCGTACAGAGCTGCAGACGCGTAGAATCCAGTTACTATGAAGGCGGCGATGGTATGTTTAAGGAGTTTGTGTAACACTGCATGCTTCGTTCGAATTCGCTCGCGTCGCGCACTGCTCGCGGCGGCCATGTATGCGCCGTCCACCATGCGAGTCAGTCGAAGCAACATTACAACGTCGGCCAGAGCAAGCATGACCGAAGACGATTGTTATCATCGCAACCAGGATCCATTCGAGACGGGTCGAAGCGTCCATGTCGGCATCGACGGTGGCCTCGTTCACCGCGTAGTCGAATGAGCAATTCCATCAAATGTGCGGGGAAAGTGACACATCCCTAGTTAAGGTGGCGCAGTTCCTCTTCGTGATTTTTCCTTTGCGCTCGTCCAAAAGCGTGTATTGAAAGGCGCACTCGGCGTGGCACTGCACCGGCGAGTCACACGTCGTAGTACACGGAAGTAGGACTTTTGGGCCGGTAGTATGAATGTACTGAGTTTGTTGGACGTCGTGAAAACTCACAGGCACCAGGCCGGCGACTCTCAGACGGCTTCGCGTTGCGATGTGCGTGTACGAACTAGCTTAAAGTATGCACGTGTTTCAACGAACTGTAGGACGATAACTAACCGACGGGTGCTAGCGCGAGCGTAACGAAGGCTAGTAATGCTAGACATTTCAGATGAATCCTAAACATACTTCCATTTTTAGATGCTCGGGTATTTTTGGGTTTACTTTGTGCAGCTTTTCATTTTAGGGTTCAAATCAAAATCGAGGTAACTCGTTGGACGAGAAGCAAGAAAGTTATGAGCATTTTGGAATTAAGAATTATTTTTCAAAGTGGGTGGATCGAACGTACGCACAGTACGTGCGCTCGTTAAGGGATTCAATGTTCAGTTCAGTACACTTTTAGCTGCAAAAATATTGATTTAATCTGACTGTTGTGGCCAAATTACGGATTTGAAGAGCAGTTTTAGTTTTCATCTTTCATAAGCCGGTAGTGATGTGGCATTGTCCCGTACAGTGGAGTTATCGACACAGTTACTTCAGATTTACCCGGGGCAACTTATTCTTGTGGCGATTGACGATTCCGCTCAGCCGACGATTTGCCACCATGACTCGCCCAAGTGTCTGGCAATCAAGACAGCCGAGTACCAGGCAGAAAAATTTCATCAAAATTATTTTGAAAAATTCGAACCAATGGGGCAAAAACGCAAAATCATAATGACATATTTCTGGGGGCTCCCTAAGAGTTGTATGATTAGAGTGCTTACCGACTAACGAACATTTCTTGTACGATACATCACCGCTTAAGTATCATTCGGGCACTTGCTCTGGCTTAAAACTGATTTTTTAACAATCAGGAATCAGCAGGGAATCGCACACAACGGTTTCAGAGTTTGCGACACAGAAACTCATTACACGCGGTGATTATGATAATACTAACAGCAAGCAACGTCGTCTGAAGGAAGAAGAACCACATATTAACGGCCCATAATGACTGAAAAGTCATGCCATACAGAGCAGCAGATCCGTAAAGACCGGCCAAAATGAAGACGACGATGGCCGCACGGATGATATCCTTGCAAAAGTCTTCGTGTTTCCGTCGAATTCTAACGCGATGCGGACGCTGAGTGGCGGCCATGAATGCCTCGCCGATAGCGCGATTCGTTCGTAGAAGTTGGACGAGGACCAACGTAGCCCCAACAGCCTTCAATACATTTATCCATGTGACGCAGTGCCATTCGATAGGGTTGAATTCCTCCATGTCAATACCGACCGTGGTTTTGTTCACCACGTCATCAAACAAGCAGTTGCATCCGTCGTTAATGGCAAGTGAGGCATTCGTAGTTGACAAGCCTGGAACAGTGGTTACAGATTCGAGATTGACGCGTCGTTTCTTTTCGTTCCATACATTGTTTGCCGTTAAAACGAAAAGGCGCTATGAAGCGTGCCTGCGAATCATACGTCACCGGGCAACACGAAATCGGGACACGTTCTTGTCGAGCGTGTTGAACGTCGTAGAAACTCGCAGGCACCGAACCGACGGCTCTCAGTCGACGTCGCGTGGTGACGCGTGCATATGAAACACCTTAAAGTTTACACCTCTATCGACGAAATCGCAGGTCAAACTAACCCACGGGTATGAGCAGGAGCGTAACGGCGGCCAGGACTGCCAAGCATTTCAAGAATACGAGTAGCGTAGGCGCTATTGCAATCTAAAAGGAAGACTGGACCCAAGCATATGTGCAATTCAGTATGCGACACGATTACTTCCGATTAGGCTTGCAGTGTGCTACCCATACCTTTTACTAGGGTCCGGGGCAGGGCATCAGGTCAGAGCAAAACCTGCAGTTCAGGGCATCAGGGTCAGGGTTTTCCCTGACCTGATGCCCTGCCCCGGACCCAGAAATATGCATGGCAAAACCTGCAGGGCATGCCTGATAATTAGCCCTGACCTGGTGCCCTGATTTGACGCAAAACCAGGCAGGGCAGAACCTGAAGGGCATGCCCCGATTGGCAATATTCTTTCTTTTTAAACTGATGCATACATGTGCCCCGACCCATGCATAATTTAAATGATTTGTTTCAGCTGCGTGTTGAAACCATCTGGAACTGTGCCAAAAGCGTCCAATAATGGCGCTACGAAGCTAAATAATGATAATTCGCCCTGACCTGATGCCTTGCCCTGACACAAAAGTAGGCAAGGCAAAACCTGCAGAGCTGGCCTGCAAATTTTGCCCTGCCCTGATTCCCTGCATGTTAGCGATCCCCGAACCCTACCTTTTACATCCCGGCGTATCTCCAGTGCCGCCTTTTTTGTTTGATATTCTCAAAAAAATCCGCTCCCTTCCCAGCGCAAACCGGCTAACGACGCGGCGCTGATAACAAACTGTTTTTGCCTAACCCTTTCCGTTTATCTGTCCATACGACAGCATGAACTGACACGACACGGCAGTACAAGACGAGACGGCCTAAACCCTGCTTGAGGCTTACCTTGGGCAACTTGAGGAACTTCCTGTGCCGACAGACGATGCCACTCAGCCGTCGATTAACCACCAGAACTTGTCCAAGCGTCTGGCGATCGAGGGTGCCGAGAATGTACAGGGAAACTTCGATCGGGAGCTTCATCAATGGGCTGGCAGTGGATCGACTCACAAACGTGCACTCAATGATGTTAGGAATGCAACGCAAATCAAGAGAGCAAATGGGTGGTATCGGAATCTAAAATAAGCGATTTGTTCACCTATAACGGACCGTGCGATGCTACGACGTCAAACACCGAACACTTCGTAAAAAGATAAAATTAACAAAAAATTAAGCCGTAACGAAGGGCTCCAAGCAAGATGTTAAAACGAGGCATATTCAAAAATATGACGCTAGGCTATATTTGTATATTTGGGTGTTTTAAGGCAGTTCAGTTTTACCTGTCTTCCTTTTTTTATTATTCTATTTATTCTTATCAGAAGGTTGAGTGTCTTCCTGTGCCGATTCGTAATAACACCGAGCTGGCGGTTAGCCACCAGAACTCGACCAAGCGCCTGGCGATCGAGAAAAGCGAGAACGTGCAGCAACACTTCGATCGGGAGTTTCGTTAAAGCAGCGGTAGCAGCAGTCGGTCGTCTCGAAACTGTGCACAGTTTGTAAAAGGAGACCCAAGAGGTAGTGGCGCAGTCAGCGTTTTTCAGTTTTATCGCAAGCGAAAATGAACAAAGCTAGCGCACGTGTTGCGGCCACTGCTCGCATGGGCCATGGAACTTGCTCTTCTGGGATCATAGTCCGATAGCTAGTGGTGTACAAGGGAAAACAGAACTCTGCCTAAGGGTTTGGTGAGGGCAATGCGTGAGAGCGAGAACCATAATAGCGGCCAAGGTCGTTCGGCAGTGCTCTTGCTCGAACTACCATACAGCGGCTATTTCCCACCGCAGTTTACTAAATTCGTTCTAAACCGTAATATCTGAAGTTTCACTCTGTAGGAATTTATTTCAGGATTTTTCAATAGCTCCTTCGACGGTCTTCTAATCCGTTCAAGTTCTTAACGTTAGCGTGCTCGACGGGCGCCGTTCCTCACCGAGTGCGGAAGGGCACTTTTTCGGAGGCTTGTTGTCCGACAAATCAATGTTAAAGCCGAATGCGAACCCTGTTCGGCGTCTGTGTGTCCTCCTGGAACATGCAGAGCCAGTGTCATGTGGCAGGCCTTAAGCAATACTTCGTCGAGCAGCCGAATGTTCTCGGTAGCGCTCCGGCTTGAAGATTTGTACGGCAAGTTTTCCCGGACAAGTTTTACTGACCTTATTTTAAATACAAGAGACGCGATTTGCCGTGTTTTAAACAAGCGGCTAAAGAAATCAGCTGTGGGATGTCAGAGCTCAATGGCTACCCGATGCTCTTTTTGTAAGCAGACGTGTCTCAGAAATCAGATTCAGCCACCATGTGGTTTTCCTTTCCCGAACTGAAATAAAAGAAACGGGAATCTGTTTCAAAAATGGGACATTCATAAAAATATTTCTTATCGCGAGCCTTCTACCGTTTCCATCCGCCCGACTTTCGTACCGCTGGCAACAAGTTTCGCTGCGCTTTTCCTTCAGACATTCTGTGGTTTTGCACACACAGAATGCCGAAGGCTTCGCCTACATTATTCTTGATAAAAATCGGATGCTCTCAGAATCCAGAATAGTATCAACAGCATGCAAGGACGTCAATGCTGCCTAGGTATAAAAAACGGAGATTGACGGCTGAACAAACAAGGCCTCGGCCTTTGTGAAAAAGCCTATAGTTTGAGCAAATGAACGATGGACGCTGCGACTGCGCCCGTACGGTCGCAAGAAGGCCTAAAGCAAAAAAAACGCGTTTATTTACTCGTTAGGCTTGTTCTTGTGCTTCGACGTTTACCAGTACAGCCATGAAGATGTCATCGTGCGGTTGTTGATGTATCTTATTTACGGAACAGTAAAGTTGCAAGTCGAGAAGCTAGGCCGTCAACAGTCGTAGCTCTCATTTATGTCTGCTAGCGTGGGTACCTAATACGAATTAGATCCAAAAGTCCAGCGTTAATTAAAAAAAGGAAGGTCAGGCCATCGCCACGAACACAACTGTCAACAGGAAGATTGCAGAACTTATAAAAAGCGACGTCAAGAAAAGAAGACCGAAGAAATTGTCAGCAGCGTGAAACGTCTGAAGCGTCGTTCCATACAGAGCTGCTGACCCGCAGAATCCACCGAAGATGAAGGCGATTATGGTCGCAACAGCAACAACATTTCTCAAGCCCTCATATTCTCTTCGAAGACCGTCGCGTCGCGAAAGGTTCGTGGCGGTCATGTATCCGTCGCCGATATTGCGATTTGCTCGGTGAACTACTATAATGTCCGCCGAAGCCAAGGCAGCGAGAAAAATGCTAATCCACGTCACCACGTCGTCCCAAATCGCCTCATGATGTCGCAGTTCGGAATCGACGGTGGCTTCGTCTACCAAGTAGTCAAACGAACAGTTCCATCCGATCTGTACGGGGATTGATCCGCTCCCTTGTGACAAGCCTGGAACGGGAAATTGATAGAGTGAGGCGGGTTTAGTGGTCTTTTGTAGACTTCGGCATGGCCCATCCCGTACCTTACTGACCCTTCCCCGTTCCGTAAGCCGTACCGTACTGTCGCTACCGGGCCATACAAAAAGGCGTATTTTATACCGTATTTACGGCTTTTCCGGCCCGTAAAGGCCGTATTCCGCTTAGGAACACGCACTCGTGCCGTAGAGCCGTACTTGCTGGCCCACTGGCTGAGTCGACACTCTACGGCAAATACGTTTGCCGTACCGTACTAATACGGCTTTACGGTAAGGGAACGGACCGTACGACGGTACGGGTGCCGAAGTCTAGTCTTTTCGTGTGGCCGGAAGAGGGACCAAAAAGGTGGTTTAGCATTTGGGTCCTTCGCGCTCGAATACGACAGTGCAAAAATTTAGCGGGGAATACTCAAAAACCTGGCCGAAAATTCGTAGGCGTCGCCTGCGGACGAGCTAAATGCTTGGTCGCTATACGTACAATGCCAGGACAGAATGGGAAGGACCTGGTATCCGCTACCCGTAATGAGCTACAGCGAAGTCATAATCCACACTTTTAAATCCGCCAGCGCGCGCACGCGTGCTCGTGCAGTTTTTCTTCGTGATTCTTCCCTTGCGTTCATCGAGTAGCGTGTAATGAAAGGCGCATTCCACATGGCACTGCAGCTGCGATTCACACGTCGTTGTGCACGGAACGGAGACGTCGTTTCGTGAAACGTTGTGGAAGCGCTTAGGCACAAGCCCCGCGGCTCTCAGTCGGCTTTGCGTGGCGCTTCCGCGCACGATACCCCTTAAATTTGCATGTCACCAATGAGACTGCAGGTCAGACTAACCGAACGGTGCCAGTGCGAGCGTAACGGCGGCTAGGAAAGCAAGGTACTTTAAAATAATGGACAGCTTTGGCGGTGTCGGTATCCGAATGTGTCGACGGAATCCCGCACAACGAAGTTAATTCGATAGACACTACCTCGGGCAGGTTGAGCGTCTTTCTGTGCCGGTGGACAATAATGCACAGCTGTCGATTAGCCAACATAATTCGACCAAGTGCCTGGCGAAGGAGATAGCCAAAAATATGCAGCGAAACTTCGACTGGGAGCTTCATTAAATTGGGTTGTGGTTGTGGATCTACGCGATGCACGAAGTTTATCAAAGTAAGATTGAATAATACTGGTGCCGCGTCATCAGTGTTGTCACGTGCAAGATAGGTTAGACAGCAAGCGTTTCCCATCGACCGTGGGACTACTTTTCCTTTCAGCTCCCATTGGTCTGTGAATCAGTGGCTTTTACAGAACATGGAACACTACTTTAGTGACTAGCGTGAACATGTCTTCTTTTAATAGGCTTGTTCTAGTGTCATAGGTCTCAGTAACCTTGGTTGGAAATACGGGCCGCAGAGCAGGGCTGAGCATTTCGGTAAACGGAAGGGTCCTACGCCGAATGATTTCCACGACCAGGACCGAAAACCGTAACGGAAGCTAGTATGCCGAGAATAGCGACAAGCTCTAGTCGCTGAGCATTTTCTAATGGTGCCAAAGTCTATGGCTTGTGGAAAGCGGCGGGCAAAACAAGAAGCATTGTCGTGTGATTAGTTTGTTTCGGCTTACCTTCTCGTGTTTCATGACCAAGATTTCCTGCCTGGGACGCTCCCGTTGAGGTGGATGCTTTGCCCTTGGTTTTATGGCATCATTTCGGAAGCGGATCTCGTGAATTTATTCGTTCTCGTTTGATTACGGCTGTGTTTTCAGTCATCAACATTTCAGATAAGCGCAGAAATTCGAAAATTCTTATCAGTGGGCTGGCAGGGAACAAGTATGGCGGTCATGCACAGTTCACTTCAGATTTGCCTAAGACAACTTGTTCTTTTGTGGCGGGTGACGAGTCCGTTCAGCCGGCGATTTGCCAAGCATGACTCGTCCAAGGGTCTGGCAATCAAGATTGCCAAGAACGTGCAGCGCAACTTCGACCGGGAGCTTCTCAGCAAACGTGTCCTCGAACGATTCGAATGCGTACGGTTTATCAGAACAAACTCGGATAGCAGTGACGCAACAAAGGTTTTCAGCTTTTTGTGTGCAAAGCGAGCAAGACCGTTGCTGACTACCCCCTCAACCGTGGAACTGCATTCATTGGGGGAGTTGGTCTGCAAAAAGTCGTCTCCGACGAAGCTCTAGCCTATACTTGTGTGTCTGCGGGTACACCCCAAAACTTTCAGTGTCCATGTGCTTCGGAGGTTCAGGCTTGATATGACGTTCGTAGAGCTGCGATGCGAAGTTCGGTAGTGGTTCGGCTTGAAGCTTGAAAACCGAGCTTCAACGCAGACGTTCCCTTATGGATCGTGAGACTGCCATTACCTAGTGGCTCGCAGGTCAGCGAATCAGTCGTCTGTTCCGGAAAAGGGGCTGTCCAATAAGTACATGAACTCGCAAAGCGGTCTTTTGCTAACTAAGGGTTCGCCTTTAGTAGATTTTTAGTGGAGCTAAAAACGTGAAACAGCAAACGGCATGAGTGAACTTTACACTAGGTAAAATCGTGAATTTTAAGCGTCCGCTAATGGGGAGAGGCGGGTGACGGGTTCAGACCCCACCGTTAGGAGGGCCTTACACAGGGGGAGGAGGTCGATGGGCAGAATTCGCGTTACGTATTTCCTGGACGTTCCCTTAGCCAGTTCGTTTGTACTTTTGCTTGTTTAATCGGATCTTTGTACTGCTTCGCTTTCCGTAATCAGCGGTTGCAAACGTCGATTACGGGCGACGTCAACGGGGGTTCGCGTAATAATCGGTCAAGACTGACCGAAGCGGAGAGGAGTGGTCCGCACCGCGAGCACGCGAAGCGTCCGAGCGATGCATATACGAGCTTAGGCTCAGACTTAGACATTTTAGCAATGTTGAAGTAAGAAAGAAATCAGCAAGAACCACAAAAACGTCCAGAGTCTTTGGTGCCCAATGCTCAAACAATCTAGTGAACAATCGAATGAGGGCCCAAATGAAAATTATTATTTTTCATTTGGAAAAAAATAATTAAAGAGGCTCACTACAATGGGCACATAGCCGACGGTCATCGCGTAGGTATGTTTATGGTGACCAACACAAAAAAAACAGCAATCGAAGCAAAAAGTGTCAACGTATTCTCCGAAGGTGTTCGGGCAAAATCAAGCCGCTTATAGCGACGAACAAAAAGCTTATAATGAGCGATGTCACCACAAGAAGCATGAAACACTCATCAACCGACAGGTACGATTGCAACGTCGTCCCGCACAGAGCTGCACATCCACCTAATCCGGCGAAAACAAACACGGCGATGGCCGCACGGTTGATGTCCTTGCACAAGTCTTCGTGTTTCCGTCGAATTCTGTCGCGTAACGGGCCATTAGCGGCGGCCATGTATGCGTCGCCGATCGTGCGATTCACTCGATGCAGTTCTACGCCGTTCGCCAAAGCAAGCGCAACGAAAATAGCGCTACATGATGTGAGAATCCACTCGAGCCGGGAGAATTCCGCCAGGTCGGCGTTGACTGCGACTTCGTGCACCACTTAATCGAACGAGGGTTCCATCCGACGTCAGTGTCAAGTGAGCCATTCGTTGGTGGCAGAGAGTGGATGGACCTAGGGCGTTTCGGAAGTATGGTTGCGTGACCCCCCCCCCACACCACTGACCCGACCAGATCTCCTCCCCCCGTTCCGACCACCCGACCCAACTAAAAATCTGTACCCACCCCTCCTCTACTTTAAAAAAGCCGTTACATGTCTCGAAAATGTCTGAAAAATTCACGAACAACCTTGCGTAAGTACTTCTACGAGTCGTACACGCCACTAATCGTGCGATTCACGTAAAGCAACTCCGATATTTTACAATCTTCAAAACGAGCCTGGAACTTCAAAGTTTATTGACAACTGCAAATTCCGAGTGCTAGAACCCTCACAGAAAATCGATACAATGAAGCAAGCTCAAAGGTAACGGCAGTGGTTACGGAAGTGCTGCATACTTAAATTGAGGACGAAAAGACTGAAAAGCAGAGACGTGACTTCAAGGATAGCGAACCATCTATCAACGGCCCAGAACGACCGAAAAGTCATCCCGCACAGAGCTGCAGATCCGTAGACGCCAGCGAAAATGAAGGAGACGACACTCAGACGGATGGCGAGTTCTCGTATTTTCGCGTATGTCTGCCGAATACTGTCGCGTCGCAGACGATAAATGGCGGCCATGTATGCGTCCACGATCCTGCGATTCGCTTGAAACATTAGTACAACATCGGCCAGAGCAAGCACAGCGTTGAGAACGCTGGTCCAGGTGAGCAAGTGCCATTCTGCAGGGTCCAGTTCCCTGACATAGTTGTCGACTGTGGTTTCGTTCACCACGTAAGTGAAGGAGCACTTCAGTCCGACATTAGTGGCCGGTGGCGGGTTCGTTGTTGTCAAACATGAAACAAGGAGTACATACAGGGCCGTATTCGGTGGATCGCCGTTTTCCTTCCCGTTATGACCAAGTGGATTCGTATTTTTTAAAAAAGTGTCGTGCTGCTAGGAACATGCTATAACGCTATGTGCATGCAAAACGCGATCGTCAGTGAAATATGAGCACAAGTGACGAAAGTCGAAAACTAACAAGAGCATTCTCACTATGTTTCGATAAGGAACAGTCTGTTTTTTATCGACTGTCAAAGGCAGTTGTCACTGTACGCGCGCACAGTGGCTAGTTGATCAGCCATAGTCCTATGAAAAGACATGAATCTCAAGGCTCCGCACACTGCCCCACTTCTGGACAACGTCATTCATGATAGCGAATACATCATGGTCGGGAATTTGGCAATCTACAGGACTTGGTATCTTGTCGGGGCATGGCATCTTGAACCTCTTACCTGTGCTCGAGCAATCTTTATCGGTGATTATCCCCTTGAGATCGTCGAGAAGCGCGTACTGAATGACGCACTCCGCGTAACACTGCATTTGCGAGTCACATGTCGTTGTACACGCAACAGGAACCATCCTCTGACGACCATGTTGAACGTCTTGAAAACGCTCCGGTACTAGTCCTGCTGCTCTTAGTCGGCTTCGCGTGACGATAGTTGCGTACGAAATACCTAAAAGCTTGCACGCACCTCGACGGACCTGTATGTCCAGCATACCGACGGGCACTAGCAGGAGCGTAACAAGGGCCAGGACTGCAAAGCATTTCAAGGAAAGCGGCAGCCTGGGCGGTACTGGAATCTAAAGACACCAAAGTAATCCTGCACAATAAATTTCGCTACATACCCTAAAAGGCCAAATTATGCTCCCAGTTTAGCGGCTTCGCGCCGTGAAAACAAAGCCGTATTTAGAATACGTTTTGACAATAGATAAACCTTCCATAGTGTGATCGGGATACCAAGCTTTTTTCGGAGCCACCATTGGAAAAGGTACCGTCGGGTTCTTTATATTTTGTTTTGAGGCGGTTCATTTCAGACATACTTCAGGCAGCTTGAACGCCTTCCTGTGCCGATTGACGATTCCGCAGAGCCGGCTATTAGTCACCATGACCCGGCCAAGTGCCTGGCGGCCGAGAAAGCCGAGGACGAGCAGCGAGACTTCGGTAGGGAGCTTCATTGTTGTGGGAGCAGTGAGCCGACGCGAGCACAGAATATGAAACAAGTCAAAACGACTGATAGAGACGAAAGCGGCGTTTTCAGTTTTATTGAGTCCGGACTGAAGTAAGCGTATGCACACGCTATCTACCTACCGCGAAACTGGGTTTGTAGGACATTGAATCGATTGTGTTCAACGAAGTTCTAAAGCAGCTCACGTGGTGATGAAATTCCTAGAAGTCGATAAACATGTGTCGCGGCACGAAGCCTAGAAGTAGAACGTTCTGCACACGTTCTCTATCTACCATGATTGTGAGAGAGTTTTCTGGACAGATCAGTGAAACAATATTACTCGACAAACTACGGAAGTCCGCTTAGGCGTTCATGGGACTCGATAGACCTTTCGACGTCTGCGCGATTCGCACGCCAAGGTTGGGATGAAGTTCGTAGAGAAGCCCCACACTTGTTGTAGTGTCTTGGCTTGAAGCATCGTCTAAGCATACGTCCGTTAGAAAAAGGTGGTACCCTTCTTTTATTAAGTAAGCCGCTGCTGTCATAGTCATACTCAATGATATGTCGTTTTCTCGTTGTTGTCCAAAAAGGCTGGCGTTGACACCTACAGACGTCGACAAAAAATTGAAGAATATTATTAGAGATCGGCACTGACCTCCCCGTGCCGTACCCCGTACTCGTGGTGACCCCTCCCGTGCCGTACCCCGTACCCGTAGTGGACCCCCCCCGTCCCGTGGAAAAACACGGTACCACGAGNAACGACGGTACGGGTACGGTCGGCGGTCGGCGGGGGCGGGGGGGGGGATACCCCGTGCCGTGCTTACCGTGGTAAAAAACACCGCACTTCGTCGTTGATCGGGGTATGCGGTGAGCTTCGCGCTTGGACACGTTATTCAAATCAATATGAATGTCAAATTGTGCCGGCCTTAGCTTCGGAAACATTTGAATTTGAGACCTAGTACATTTTTTTCTAACGTTAAGGTACGACCTGCGTTAAACAGCAAGAATGTTTGAATGATCGAATGGCAAAGTGAAAAGATTTTTGGAAAGGGGAGTGATTAGAGGAAATAGCATTACTGTTTGGAAACCCGCCTCGCACTTACGAAGGAGGGTGTCGTTTAGAGCAGGATGTTATCAGAAGAAATATAAACTTTGGGAAAACTAGGCAAAAGAGTGGAGATTATAGCGACTTGCGATTGGTATTCTAATCAGTACCGTCCCTGTCACTGAGGATAATGCGCTTTCGATCCGCTTTATTAAGACTGCTTGTACCTGGACTCTCGCGGTCTGTACTCGGGGCCTGGGTGACTCGGCATCGCTGAAGAAAAGTCGGTACGCAGTCGTGTGTCAAGTGCGCCTACCGCCCGCCTGAAGGTTGCCGTGAACGCAGGCTGGTCCTCTTCAAGGGACTTGTTGCCTCCCGGCCGGCAGATATGAGCTTTGTATCGAGTCATTGACGTTGCCGAAATAAGAGCACTTGGGACAAGTATAGTGCGGTCTGCCGGCGACCTGGCGTGGTCGACAGTGACCCGTTTCGGGGTCGTAACGTTTTCCATATGCAAACGGACGTAGAGGCTAAATGACACTCGTTTCGCCGTATCTCGTCCATGAAAGAAAAAGGTAGGTTCTTTTACATTTAGAGGAAACCTAGAAGAACATTAAGGGCTATGGAATCGTCCCGTGCTGTACTCCGTACCGTATCGCAGCGGTAAAAAAAAGGTCCGGACCAGGCAACGCCAACGGAATGTTAGGCGAAAAACTGACAAATATAGAAAAAAACTACGCTGGCGGCGACTCCGTAGGCCAAAATAGCTTTCAGCTGACACACTGCCGTACTGAGCCACTTGCCGTAGCGTGCTCCGTACTGGGCTGATCCCACCATACCGCATCCCTTCTCGTGCTGACCCCCGTACTCCCTATCGTCAAGTACTGACGGGAGTCCACATTCCTCGCGCGTCTGAGACGAACAAGCTACGTATCACTCGTCGTCCTGAAGTCGCAGTGATCGCATTTGAACTCCAACCCCGTCTTGCGATAACTATGTCGCTTGTGCGAATCCGCTACGTCTTTTGTCTTTTGTCTTCGACTTGTGACCGCACTGTTCGCAGGTGAATGTCTTCTCAGTGTGCAGCTCGATATGTTTCCGAAGGCCGCCTGGGCGGGTGAACCTACTGGTGCAATGCGGGCACTCGAACTGCTTTCCGAAGTGCATCAGATCGTGTTTCATGAGATTTTATTTCTGGTGACACGCGTGCTCACAGTACGCGCATTTGAAAGGTCTGAAGAGATTATCAGGCTTTAAGCGGGTAATACAGTTCAAAGACTTTTTCTTAAGGGTATCTTCACCCTCCAGCACTGGAATTTTCCTGCGATGCAAAGTCCACGTAAGACGCTGGGCGACTTATTTTTCCGCAGAACGAGTGCGGCGATGTGCGTCCAGTGACACTTTCAGCGTAAAGCACCTCTCACAAAGGTCGCATTTATAGGGCTTCCGGCCGGTGTGCCGGCGCATGTGACGCTGGAGCACCTGCGCGTAAGCACTTGTGTGTACTCGCATTCGGTCCACGCATATGTGTTCACGTCCTGCGTAGTTCGGCCTGCAATCGCAAAGCGACACTCGTCAAATTTCCTGACCTTAAAAAATGTCCAGACTGAACCTTGTTTTTTTTTTCTGTTCCTGGTAGGGCTGTTTGGTTTCATACTAGTGCCGGGCCCATTTGGTTCAAGCAGGCAGTACTTGGTGTGGAGCTGGAAACGGCTAGAAGGAAGAGCTTCATAACGGAATTAGCCCATAAATCAGGAATAATTCTTCGAGCAGAACGAGGACGGAAGACGTTCACTGCAAATATTTATTGCCCTGAAATAATTTGAAGCGGAGATGTAGAAAACGTCCCCCATGCCGAGAAGCCGTGCCGAGGTGCACACCCACCGTGCCGTGGACCGTGCACGTGTTCAAAAAAATCTTGCCATGCCGTTATCAGAAATGGCGACTCGTGCACTACGACGGCTATTAACGGCACGGAATACAGCAAAAACAGCAAAAATATTGGGCCGTCCCGTGGTGCGTTTCGTGATCGCGACACCACGGCACGGCATGGGACCACAGCACGGCACGACGTCCACCTCTTATAAAACGGATCTGCTTCTGGCCAATTGTGCACACAACCGGACAGTTCAGTCGAGGGCAGACCAGACCGTTCGTGCGCACTAAGGTTTTGACGAAAGGTGCAGTTTCCACTCCGCAGCGTCTTCGTTCTTCGACGACATACATGCAATCATGCGTAATCGCACCATGTACTCCTACTAGGAGGTACATCATACAGGAGTATGCATTCGTGCGACGAGGATCCACGTTTAAAGGGTACACGATTATAGAACGTGGTCGAATGTTGTAATATTTAGAGGAGTCCCAAGTCTGGGTCAATCCAGCAAGAAGACTGTCCTCAGGGCTTCAGTAGTAAATATGACGTACTGGGTACGTTAGGGACATGCGTGCAGCATGCAAAGCTGAATACCGAAATTTTACGTAAGTCTCACTGGGAGCACCGTCGCAGGTCACGAAGAGTCGTTGAACATCTTATCCTTACTGGAATAGTTGCTTTGCCATGGGCGCTTTACGATGACAAGTCGTTTAATGAATTTCAGCATGCGAACTACATCGAATCAAGTTCGTATTCATGGGAAGAAAACAATTTGACCGCACTTGTGATTGTACTTATTCTCAGTCTCAGTGAAGAGAGTATAGCTTGCCCGTAGCATAACCGGCGGGGAAATAGCGATAGCCGAGTTGGTACCACACGAACTCGTAGCCGCAACGCAGCGCAGCCAGAGCCCTGAAGCCGTCCTGCGTAACGAACGGGCCGAATCGTTTTTCGACTTCTTTCATTCGTGCCGTAAGATTGGTGGCTCGGGTTGAGCTAAAGATTTGGGTGAAATTTGCCCGCAGAAAAGACGCTAACAAAGTGGCTTCAAGGATGTCATTGGCGTTCGTTCCGATACTTGCCCATTGATTTGTGACCTTGCTACCGACACTTAGGCGACGAGTCACCACGTAGTTGACCGACGCGTATTCGCTTCGAACCACGTCCATGTTGTCTGGAAGCTTGATGAATGCGCGCCGTTCGTCACCCTTGTACGGCAGATACGCGAGCGCTTCGAAGCGATAGCTAGTGAGGTAAACGTTGGGTTCAAATGCCCTAGTGTTGCCTACTTTTTCGTGTTCTCTGGTCCGTTGAACCGCTGAACGATGCCATTTGCGACGGCCTCGTGCAGACCTTGGCGATCTTTCCACGATTTCGGCCTAAGGCGGTCCGTTTCAGCATCAATGACGTCTTTGGCGAAAGAGTTGTCATCCTTATGCCGAGAACCGTCGACGTCGCTTGTAGTAACGCCCATAGCGTACGGTTCCTTGGTGGTCGCCTCGCGGTAGGGCTTCTTCGTCGTTGTCTCCATGCACGGCTCATCTTTTCCTGACCGACTCGAAACATTGCCGAGGAGGTCCATGCCGTCCTTTAGGGACTGGACCATTTAGATGGTCTTATTCGCATTCCTTCGCCGACGCCAATCGTTATCGTTGTGAAAATAGGATTCGCAGAAAGACTTCAGGAACACCTGGAGTTTGCGATTTTAAATGCGCAACAACAGTCGAAACAACAAAGCGATCATCTTGAGTAGCGCAAGGCCACAAGTGTCCACTCGGCGGAATGGGGGGAGGGGCAGGTGCTATTAGGTTTGCTTTGCATGCCTTATAAAACCGCATGCAACAGCGTCCGTACCGAAAGGAAGACGTATTTGTCGAACTAACGTCGCAGCTTTTCGCTTGCATCCTCCGAGTGGTTTGTGTAGCGGGCGATAAAGATTTGCAGGCATCTGAAGCGCATTTTGTTAAGCAGATCAGTGGATTTACTGTCTCACTTGTTCTCGTCGCATCCGTCGAAATTATGTGATTTCGTGTACTGGTGCAAAGCCTCGCGCCGTATAGATTCTTGAAAAGGAATAAAGGTATTTTGAGCATTGCAACCTCTTCTCTTCGTTGGCGTAATCGACGGCCCACCCTGCGATCCTTCTGACATCCGGGTGCGACAAACTTGTTTATTTCCTACAATGCAATACAGTGCGTCTACGGGACCACTGTGGCGTACTTTCAATATCTCCTTGACGATGTGGAAGTCATCTATGTAGAAGCACACGTCCACAATACCCGACCGACTGAGTTTTTCCGCCACTTTCGTGAGCAGTCGATAGACCGGGAAAACATCTTCCTGAAAATTTCGACGGTCACCAGAAACCGAAAACATATTTACCTGGCAGTCGTAATTCGCAGTTCGCCTCTGGACCATCATCTTTTCCCCAAATGGCATTGATAATCCTGCCTTGAATTTCGCTAAGTGGGTCATGAGGCCTATCATGAGGTTGAGAACTGCAGACCGCGTCGTTTTGAAGACCCTCGCTTTTCGTGGCTAAATGCTGACTAAGTATTTCGAATTGGACTTCTGATTACCGTCGAAGCAACGTCGACAGATATAGAGACTTTTGCGTGAATCTTTGTTATAGCAGCCGCCATCTGGAACGTCATGTTTTCGAATTCTTCCGGCGTCATGTCTCCGAAGAAATGTACATTCGAGGCCGCGGTAGCCTTTACGCGCTCGCAGGACGCATTGACGTTCGCAAAGATAACCTGCTGGATATCGTCGCATTTCCACGGAGTCGTGTCGTTAAGCTGCAACTCATGTCCATCAGGGCATCGCCAGGGCTATAGCCAACCTGAATAGATGTAGTGCGCGCAAGGCTCGACGAGAACGAAGCGTGTGTGCCGAGCACATGGCTGCGATACGCCTCTTGCATCTTTGAGCGAACACCGAGCAAATGGCTTGAACGGTGATCTACATCGAACAGTTTGCGACGACTGCATGCCGTGGCTTTTTTTGCCGGGCGTTTAACGGCACCAGGCTGTTAGCCGGACACGGCTCGAGCCATGCCTCAAAAGCTTGCCAATATCATAATGCCCGAAACCCAATTATGAATATCTACAAAAATTCAGAAAAATACTTAAAATCAAAAGCAAATACCGGCCGTTCCACGTAAATTTGATCGAGCGATATAGTCGAAAATTCGGTAGTATTAGTCCGCAACCTTAGTGTTTGACGGCACCGCATTGTGAACTCTACCGAAGACAGGAGGTATTTGTCGAACGCCTTCTTGAACATTTGCACCGCTTCTTCCGAATGCGTGTAGCGAGCAACGAAAAGGTGAAGGCATCTGGAAAGAACGCGTGCTTAGACAGAAAGCTCAGTAGCGTACTTATTCTCGCTTCGACCTCCGAATTTGTGTTCTTTCGCGTATTGCATCATGCGTTGTTGCATGCTATAACTTGCACCTTGGTAAGCAAAGGCACTGGGAGGGACACGTACGCTTCTTCCACCGTGCCGTTGTGCCCAAGGCCGTTCTCACAACCATTGCCCATGAGAACTCTCAATGTCTGCAAACGTGATTCTTACCCCATTCTGAATCTTACCCCTACCGCTAAGTAACCGGCTGCCGTGCTGAGACTATCGAAGTAGTCAGCCGCAGAAGGCTCGTCGAAGATGCCCGACGAAACTTTCTCTTTGGCCATGCGGATAATTTCACTAAGGCGTGTTAGGTTTACTAAACAGCTTTACATGTCTCCGTAGTGTCAGTGAGAGCCCTTACGATCCGATACGTTCGCATCGATATTTGGCAGGTTGCACCCGTCGTTCAGTTGTTCAGACGAAATAATGCCTTTCAGCTCTCTATCATTTCCACTAAAGGTTCGCAGGTCCAATATGGAGACGAATGAAAGTAGCAGCAGTAGATGAACGGCGATCGTCGCCACTGTCGGGCGCCATGAAGTGCGCTAGAAGATAAAGTCATCTGTCTGATTGCGGGAAAAGCACGATGAATCGTCTCACTACCTAATTTTTGTGCCTAGGATCTGGCCATAATACGATTGCTTTCTTTGTCTTATTATACATGCATCACAGCTGGTCTCCACGGTAAAAAGGAATGGTCCTAAAAGTTATGACGTATCAAAACGGCTCGAAAGGAATGAACGACGGAATCCGGCGGAGCTCGCTTTCCCTGGATGTCTCGGCGAATTCGTTAGGGCTTTAGCAGCGAACGCTCGTACAACCTGCAAGCGTCGGACAATCCCGACAGAGGAACGAATGCGTCGATGTCCATGACTGAAGGTTGCTCTAGTATAGACCCGATGGAACGTTTTGAAAAATAAATTGTAACTCAAGACGAGATCTAAGCCGCATTTACTACAGGCCACTCAAAGCAGGACCGTAGGCAGGATTTCATGATAGGGGGACGGAGGTCGGGAACAAGGGGGTGGACCCCTAAAATGGGTCAAAATGGGCCCAAAATGGCCTCACATCACTAAAATAACTTTAAAAATGGCATATTTAGCGTTTATTAACTACTTTAGACCTATTTAATCCTAATTTTTTTAGCACACAGTACCCTTGTTTCAAGATATGGAAACGTGACACGGGATAGGGCCGGGAGGTTCTGCTGTATTTCGGTTTCCATTAGCATTCGTTTTGCCCCAGCTAGCGGTTGGGCTGCGCTTCGCACAGCCGGCGCCGCTATCGATGATTACCCACTATCGCATATCAAGAGAACCCGCCTTAAAAAATAGAAGTTTTCAGAATCTCCTTGCTGGAGCACCCCCTGCTAGGACTATTCGCAAAATATATCCTTCTTAACCACTATCACATGTAACGCCTCTCCCTTAATCCCCGTTTTATGGGGTCGAAGTGTGCCATCCGAGAGCTTTCATTTAAGGTGCGACATGGTTTTCCAATGTCCCTCGAAAAATCATCGTTTTGGTGGTTGACCCATTTCATAGGGGTCAAATGGGGGCTTGGCACCAATATGAAAAATGGTTCGGAGTGAAATCATCAAGGGCTTTCATTTGAGGTACAGGTCTGCGGCAGCCCGCAGATGCGGTGAGCTAGTTGAATAACTCGAAAAATAACGCAACTTGAACATGACAAAAGTCATGCAGCGTCACTAAAGTGTTCTGTGTAGTTCGAAGGTCGGAGCAATCTTCTGCAGCAGAAAAAACTCAGCAAACATATTCTGTTATCAAGATTAAGATCAGTAAATTAAACGCAAATAAACTTTAAAAAATTAAATGATAAAAACAATTTAAAAACGTTTGGACATCACAAAAAAAACATATCCCCCTTACTCAAACGCATTGCTCTCCAAAAACAAACAAACTAAAAACGAACCCAAAAGGAATGTAATTTTTGGCGGGGGGGGTCAGTATCGGGAGAGGGCATTTTTTAAACTTCATTATGGGGGCCAGTGAATAAATTACATTGTTTTTAGGTAGTTTCTCATGTAAAAAATGATGACCCTACATGGGGAACTTGAGTCCCCCTCACCCCAAAAAAAGCGAAGCAGGCCAATGCCCCCCACCGCCTTCGATGGTTAAGTGCTCTCCAAAGCCGTCGAGTCGTCTGAGCACTGATAACGCCGGAATGCCTCGTTCAGCAAAACAAGTGACGGTAAACGAACAATTATTGTCCGGTTTCTCCTCGCTTTATGTTGTTTCTTTTTCGGTATCTTTGGTTAGCGGCGCTCATTCATAGCGGATAGGCGGATTCCCCGGAGCTCAAAGAGAAGCCATTATGGCTTTGCACCACGCGTTCACTGTCGTCTATCCCCAGATGTTCAGATGTTTTACATTTGCAAGGACGTGCCAGATGCATGCCGATGGTTGTGGTAGTAGCCCTACTATCGGATTTGCTTTTACCTTTTGCTGCTTGCTTAACGATACAAATTAACAATGATATGGTGTTGTACAACTTCGCTCTCCGCATTAGAAAATTTTCATACATTTCCCATTCTGCGAAGATACATTTGGTGCTAGTAGGGAGTTTGGCGGAAGGAGTAGCCTTGAACCCGGCGTGCTATGGCGTTATTTCCACCGCAGATCAATATAATAAACGTTGTTTTTATGTCCCACGGTTGTTTCAGCAAAAATTTTTGAAGATGAGGCCTTTTTATTCTGTTTATTGGGCACGTGTAAAAACGGGCATGGGCCCACTTAGCAGCGACCCTTTTGTCTGTCCCATAAACATGCCAATATGGGTGGATCTTGCTCTTCCTATGTCTAACGCAAAGTGTCCTTACAGATTCACTATGGAACCGGATCCCGCTCAAAGCCACTACCCAGATACAAACGTCGGCAAAAAAGCCCACTTTGTCACGACTACGGTCAAAGGCGCAACACGCAACTACGGCGCATCGGCCGACCAACGGAAGGGGAAGAGGATTCACTTCCGGAATCGCAACGGCATACTCTACGAATTCCGAAACTCGCAAGGGTTTGTTCAGTATACGTGCGTCGATTGCGAAAAGCAAACGCCGAAGAAGTACGCCTTGGTCTACGTTGATCAGAAGGGATGCTTTACGAGGGAACCAGAAGAGACGGTCCATGTCTGCAACGGTCACCTAGAGAGCGACGTAGCGGAGTCGGATATTGCCGCAGTTCAAGTTGTCGTTCACCAAGGGCCTTCAACCCGCATGGGTATCAACGCTAATCATACGAAAAAAAGGTGCAGTTGGGTTCGATTTCACGGACTAGATAGATTTAGCTATCCGCCGCAGAAAATAGGGAGCAAAGTTCCTCTATCTACCGAAGGTACCGAAGTTCAGGCTACGGCAGTCCTATCTGCTGAGCACATCATTAATTCGAGGTACATTCTCTTTCGGCAGACTCAATTATCAACCGAAATTAGCTCGAAACTGGCTACCATCAGTCAACTGGATCAGCTCTTGCAACAGCAACCAGATATAGCTCACCTAAATCTGCCCGGGTTGCTAAACTTTTTGAAGAACAACAACTCGCCTAACATGACAACAGCGTACCCAGCTGCGGCCATTTCTGTGCCCCATAATCCTGGGGCTGTTAGAGCAGCTGTGATGAGAGGGTAACTGTATCGTTCAAAGTAACTTTTGCAAAACGAAGGCTTAGATATTTCGCGACGACCACTAGCAGTCTTAATGTCGCGTCTGGTTCCGTAGGTAAGTCCCTTTTACTCTAAGCTTCCGACGATGAGTCGTATGGGGGTCGTAAACGCTAAGACTACGGTATTTGTATAGAACGATTACTATAAGAACTTGTTAAATGAGACCGGTCGAGACCAGAACCAATGCAGGGGTCCCAGATCGCCTTCCCTGGGGGGCGAACGCCCCCTTTTTGGGGTCTGTCCCCCCCCCCGAAGCGAAACCACAAGGGGGGGGGGGGCGTTTTTTTTGTGCATTTCTTTGCCGGTTGGACCACATTTTCAATAGGAACTTACAAAGAATGTCGAAAAACTTGCTGGCTTGGCCAGCAGAGGGCTAAAAGGCAATTTCCTTAGGAAATCGCCATATTCTCGGAAGTCTTGGCGACATTTAAGAGCCGCCTCTTTGAACCGCCCCCTTTTTGGTCATGACCGCCCCTACCCCCCCCCCCCCCC
>JNEY01000147.1:111445-122325 GCA_020875895.1 Aphelenchus avenae | reverse complement strand
TTCAGGTAAGGGCTGAAGAAGTCGGAGACATCGTGCTTCAGGGTCTGAATTAAAGTCTGAGTCGTCGTCCTTTAGGCATTCTCGTGCTTCAAGTTCTCTTTGAACTGTCAGTCCTCGTGCTTAAGGCTTTGAGTTGAGGTCTGAGGAGGTCTGAGACGTCATGCTTCAAGCTTTGATTTAAGCTCAGAGACGTCGTGCTTCAGTTCTAGAGGTAATGCCCGAGACGTCGTGCTTCATGCTGGTCTGGGTCGTCTTGCTTCAAGCTCTTGTTGAAGTTTGAGGACGTCGTGCTGCAAGCTGTAAGGTGCGTCGTTTTGCTTTTGTCTTGTTGGGTTGATAGTATTTGAACGCTTATTGCGTGCAGATTAAGCACTGCAGTGCGGCGTATGGATTGGTTCTTTGATTGTAGGATACTTCCGTGGAGATGAAGCGAGACGATCATGAGACAGGGAGTGTCATTTCCCGTGACGTGAGGTGCTGAGGAGTGCTGCTGGAAGTTCTGCGTAGTCCGCGTTGATGTTCTTAGTAGTTCTGCTTGAGGCTCTTCGGAGTGCTGCATGAAGATTTGCGTAGCCATGCTGGAAGATCTGAGAATCCGGATAGAATCTCTACGTAGTCCTGCTTGAAGCTCCGAGAAGTCCAGCTAAAGCGCTAAACAGAACTGCTGAAGGCTTTGAGCAGACCTGCTGGGAGCTATGGGTCGATGAGCACGGTCGGAGGTGTCGAGCTGAGAAAGGTTTCGCGAAGCGATGAAGGAGTTCACTGTTGAGTGATGAATGAACAACGCAGAATGATTGTGCATCAGTGATTTGCGTCCCGTTTATACTGCTTCCGTGTGCAGTCTCATGTATGCAAATTTGACGTTGAAGTGAACATACGCTTGAAGTTGCCGGACGGAGAAACACGCATTTAATAGGGAGGATATGGCGAAACTCGTCCTGTTTCTACTCCTTATGTCTTCAGTTATTCGACCAGCGGACCTGCAAAACCTCAGCATCGCTGACCTTGAGAATTGTAAGCCTTGTGCGCCTGAAAGCATGATTTTGTTATTGCGTTAATAAAACATTCTTGACGGCTTTCAGTTAACGCGACAATCGCTGGCGCCAGGGCTAAATTCGCTTCGGCGGACTACTTTTACCTTGATGATCCCTCGCCAGGCGACAATTTCGACGACATCCAGTCGGCGGCTAAGGTCCTAGCGGGCGTGCTTAACCAGGTAATCATCACGTGCATCTCTCTGTGTTTTCTGCGGTTTTCGCCGGCATCGTTCTAACATTTGGATTGAAGCAATTTTCCGCTAAGCTCTATTTAATGCCCCTTGCTTGCAGTCGGCAACGGGCCCGATGTTGAAAAAGTGGGAAGTTGTCAAGGAAGCATTTACGTCTCTCTTCGAGGAGCTTTCGTCGATAACCCACGAGCAAGCGGCGCCGTTCGGCCTAAACGACTGCTTGCTACTCCCATCAGAACTCAGCGATAACGGCGTAAGTACGCGTGCAGTCCCTTTAGCCAAAGCGACTCGGTTATTTCCGCTGTTCCCGCCTTGTAGCTGCAATGGCTATTAGTACACTCGCCTTGTCTTTGAGTGGTGTCTTTTAGGTCGTACCAATCATAGGGGCAATTCTGCGCTCTATACAGGAACAGCTTGGCCGCTATCGTGGTATGGTGAAAGCATGCAAAACATCAATTCTAGATGATACATTAAAGGTACGTTTTCTTTGAATGGCAAATAACGGTTGTTTGTAGGCACTGACAACACTTTTGGGAAAGGGCTGTGAAGAGGGACGTGGTCAAAACGGTACCATTGAAGCCGCGTATGTGACGGCACCGATCTTGTCTTGTGAAATTAAGCGTTATAGTATGCAACAAGCTACGATGCGATATGCGGAAGAGAACCAATTTGACGGTGGAAGCGAGAATAAGTATGTCACAAAGCTTAAGTGAGCGTCCAAGCTTGGTCCTTGCAGTTGCCTCCACCTCTTCGTTGCTCGCTACACTAAGTCGGCAGAAGCTATGCAAATGTTCAAAAAATCGTTCGACAGATATCTCCTGACCTGGGTACGTATGTTTGGGTCGGACTGCCGTAAAACTAAGTTTTGTAGACTACAACAAAAGCCTTCTGTTCGGCATTCGTTCCCTTGCGCAGCGAAGAAGCATATCGAACGGAAATGATTGACACGCATGCGTCGTTTGCAGCAAGCCTGGCTCGCATTACGTCAATCCAGGTAGCTCAGACCACTTTAAATGCGCTTTGACGAGAACATGTAGCTGAATAACACCACTCCGTGGAAGTGCGATGACAGCCAACAAGCAATTCTTTCGAACATGAGTGCAGTCGTTGAGCGCATAAAGTCTACCGTGGCTTCGGCCAGATACTTCCTGGGAGAAACGACGGCGGAAGGATTCGAAGACATGACGTACGAGCTGGCCGATGCTCCAACACGCTTGCACACGGAGGTTTTTCAGTCTGCCCATGATGCTAATGGGGTGTGTAATACTATTCCGCTGCGATTTTACGCATGTAATTCTTTCCAGCCAAGGAAGGAGACGGTTTTTAAAAGGACACTGTCGGCACTTCTCGGCCAAATATCCGAACTTATGGATGACTTAGCGGACGCACGCAATCGCTTGCCAATGCCTTTCGGATGGAAAGATGACGGTTTACTTCCCCGAGAGGTCTACTGCGATGCGGACTGCCAGGGAAGAAATTTTTTCAGTTTTCTGGTGATCTCAGATGTTTCAGGACGCGGTCTTTCCGGTTTACGATTTATTCTGGAACGTGCAGGAGGGCGTAAGCTGGTCCCGAAATCATTTGAATGAGAACAGCCATCGTACTGCGCATGTTTGCAGTGAATTAAGCGCTATGCGCATGCACACAGTTACCGAAAAGAATTTCGAAGTAAGTAGTATCGAAGAGTTGTAACGGAGAAATATTATTTGGCACCGTAGACGATCAACAAATTTATCGCACCTGGATGTCAGAATGGTTCGGTCTACGATTACAACGCCGTGGAGAAGTTGATACGCTCGATATAATTACGCACATTCTCAGCATTCTAGGTGGCGTAAGAACTTACTCGGCTATGCGACGACACACGGCTTCGAAGGATGCGAAGACAATAAGTAAGCTGCATAACGTGAATGTTCGTTCAACAAAGTTTGCTGCAGATGCCTGCATTTCTTCATCGCCCGCTACAAGAACCACTCGCGCGCAGCGCTTGAAAAGCTTCGTCACTCGATGGACAAATACGCGTTCCTTTCGGTAAGTTCACAGGCGGATTTGGACATTCTGGAAAAACACGTGCCCAATAATTCGTCCACAGTAACGTCTTAATGTCCAGCACTTAAAATTATCCAGTGCTAACAATACCTCCTCAGTTCGATAAACTGCGATGCAGTGATGGGACTGAATAAACGTAATTCGCGCGGCTTTTTCTCTACTGCTTCGGTAAACATCTAATTTAAACATTCGGTAAAAATAAACATTTCTTCCGATAAGCACCTAAACATGTTGCAGGTGTTTCTAAAGTCGTTCTGCGAGTCATACCTACGCGATGACTGGTCACGGAGCCGAAATCGAAATAAGACACTAGCGTTGCTTCGTCCGCTGAAGGACGGCATGGGACTTCTCAGCAACGTCTCGAGCCAGGCAGGACGTCTGGAGTCGTGCATGCAGACAACAAAAAAACTCGACAGGCGACAATGCGACAAGCATAGTCGACCCTGCTTGGTTTGACAAAGTCAACTTTTACGCCAAAGGTGTCATTAAAAACGAGATCGATCGTGTCCAACCGAAATCGTGGGAAGACCGTCAAGGTCTGCACCAAGCCGTTGCGAAAGGCATCGGCGAGCGTCTGCGCCGCGATCAATCAACGGAAAAGTAAGGCAAAGCTGAGCAATTGAACCGATTAACGCTGGCTACTAGATATATCTTCGAAGCGCTCGCGTATCTGCCGTACGTGGACCACAAACGTCACGGATTCATCACGTTTCCGAACAACAGCGACGTGGTGCGGAACGAATCCATGTCAGTTAACTACGTGGCGAGTCGGCGCCTAGCTTCCAATCTCGGCAGCAACGTAACAGGCAACTGGGCTAGTATCGCAAATAACACCAAAACGATCCTCGAATTCACCTTGTAAGCGTCTTCAGCATGTAGAAACGTGACGCAATTCTTCAGCTCTTACCGGGATGAAGCTAATCTTACACGGCGAATGGAGCAGGCCTCAAACCGTTTCGGCCCGTTCCTTACGGGGAACGGCTTCCACACCATGGTTGCGCTCCGTTGTGGCTATGAATTCGTGTGGTACGAACTCGGCTATCGCTACTTCCCTGCCGGCTATGCCACTAACAACCACACGCTCATCACGCCCGTTGGCTACAAGTACGCCGACAAGTGCGGACAAATCATCTTCTTTCTGTGATGCCAGAGTTGAAGGGGTCCTCGTGCACTACATTACTACACTACAATAAAGACAGACTTTTTTCCGGTAGACTATTTGCTTCAGGAGTGACCAAAAATTTGTGTACATGACGAAGGGCGGCGTCCGGTAAACACGCCTTTAAGTGTGTGAAGGGGGAGTAGAGAATCATGTGACGCATTTACTGCCCGGCACGTTTGCGGTACCACGGACTTTATGCGGTCAATTTAAGCAGTAAGCAATGAACAACTTTTTCATGGGGAGATGACTTGTTCGTGGCGTTAACCACACCAAACACCATCAAAAGCTTCAACGGGATATCCCCTTTCGTTAGAAATTCTGGCGAAGTGCTTACTCCGCAAAAGCCCTTTGCTCCCACCGCGGATAATCGACGGAATTCGTTCGAGCCCCCTCCCCTTGATTTGCCCACGAAACGTTGCGAGCGCTACTCGCTTCCTTTGGATGACCGCTTGAGGTGTTGTCTTGAACGACTGAGTACACAAGCAGCCAGCGGTATTTCTTAAAATACAAACGCTGCTATACAAGGAGGTAAGAATGAAAAGCCGCGGTCTTTTCGGAGTGCTCAACGGGACTCAGCAGAAAGGCAGAGTACTCGGTATTGTATTTGAGTACTAGTACCGGAAATTAGCCGATCAAGCTTTGCGTGCTACGCCCAGGGAAATCATCGCCGTTTTTATTTGTCAGTTTTAATGTTATTGCGACTACCATTGGTCGAAAGAGCCGGACTCGAGTAACCATTAAATCCCAAAACAACTGAGATACATGCGCTAAAAGGACGTCACAACGCTGGCGCAGGTTCTGACGGAGGCGCACCCTCCTCCAGGTCGCCATCGTTGCCAAGGAACGCCATAAAAGTCCAAGTATGCGTGGCGAACTGTTTTACTGAAAAGATGCTAAATATGCCGCATTATTCGTTGATCGATAGAATGACCTCATCGCCATCAAGAAAATGGCGCTAGAGAACCACTGGACGAAGCCAACGTAGGTGAGGTAGTCCACGCAAAGCGTGACCTCGACGTTGTTCCAGTGAACTATCGACGAACATAAGCAGATCACGCGTATTAGCTCGAGTAGCTCCGAAAGTGCGGTATACACTGCAGTATAGATCAGGCACATTAGGCTTCGGCACCGGACTCATGAGCTGTATTCCTTTCTGTGCTGACCTTCCAGTGCCTTTTCGCGTTACGTGTTCTAGTAAAAAGTTCCCACTGAAATGGGACGGTACGGCCAAGAACGTACTCCGTACCGTACCGGTACGGCCAAGAACGTACTCCGTACCGTACCGGTACGGCGGAACAGGCCAGTGCGGAGAGTGGGTCCTCCCAGTACGATGTACGGCACGGCCTCGGTTTTCTCGATATTTAGCACTAGTTCGACCCCTATCGTACCGCATTACAGCCAGTGCCGTACTCCATACAGTACGGGTACGGTACGGTGTACGAGGAGGGAGTCCGTAGGTACGGAGTACGGCACAGCTATAGGTTGCCGTTTTTTAAAAGAAAACGGCACTGAATGGTGCCACTCTGCCAAAAAAAACGAAAACGCCTCCAGAGACACGTTGGTAGCGAACGTTGCCATGCAGGCGGTCGACAGGACTAGCATAGAGTCGGCCTGGGCGAACGCTTTCCAGTAGCCGTCTTTTCCTTCCGGACGAGCGACTGACTCGGTCTGGCGCCGGCACACAGCAGCGAAAGGCAAGTGATCGCTACCACAATCGAGAACAGACTTCGTCGTGACCAAATCTAGACGGATTTGGTAGGTTTCGGCAGTGTGATCTCTGCAATTTTCCGTTCCGGCCTGATCTGCTCGCTACTGTCTTGCCGTTTTGCCGTACCGTTTTCACTGAAAATTGCACCAAAGAATGTTATAGCCTACGGGTAAAGAAAATGGGCTTTTCTCCAAGCTGATCTGTTTTCCGTTCCGTACGTTTCGGTAGGGAATCAGAAATGCCCCGGACCAGGTGGTCCGTGCTGACATTACCGTGCCGTTAGGACGGCAGAACGGCATGGTACGGAGAACGGCACGGCACGGCGAGCCATATCCACTATGCTATGTTATTCTAGAGAAGCCGTACCGTATTACGGGCGTACCCGTACCCGTATCCGTATGATACGGGTACGGCATAAGGTACGGGGGGTCCGGTAAAGTACAGTATACGGTACGGCTGTGTTTTTAGCTAAAATACGGCCCGTACGCGTACCCGTATACACTAGTACGGGCCGTATAATACGGTACGGTGTACGATACGGGGGGGCTCCAGTACGGTACGGCATACGGTACGGGTGGTCAATGTCGATCTCTATGTTATTCTAAGGTATAGCACGGCACGACAGTACGGGGCAGCGACGAAACCCTGCATTAGACAAGTACCTTTTTATGCCGGGCTGGCGATAGCAGCGCGGTCAGTCGGTTCGCAGCAATCGCAGTCATGGCGAACAGAAAAAAGAATAGCGGAAAATGGAAAAAGACAAAGCGCATTACGCCCATCGCTCCCGCGGAAGCTGCGTCGTAGGGCGAATATCGATACCATATTTGCTAAACGTTTTGGTGCGGCCATCCGTCGTTATACGGTTTACAGATAACACGATTTTTCGTGTGTTTAATCTTTCCTCTTTATTGGCTTGAAATGCAGATACACTTCTTCAAATTTATTTTAATAGAGTCGCGATTTCCAGAATAAAATGCTCAGGAAATATCAGGAAATCAGATATTACGGTAGAAATTCCTGACTATCAAGAGCTAGCCCGACTCCGCATGCTATTAGTTTCGGATTTGTTTTAGTGCAGTTTAGCAATTTCAAGTCGGAGAAAGAATGCGACTTAATTGTATTTACACACCAGGGCTGGGCGGTCTCGGGTCTCGGGTCTCGTTTTAGTCTCGGGTCAGGGAGGTAAGTCCCGGGTCTCGGTCTCGGTCCCTGGCCAAGTCTCGGCCCACTTGAGTTTTTTTTCTATTTTCTGGGCTCATCAAAGGCCCGCCCAGAGCAAGTTTCGGCAATATTCTGCCAATTTTGACCTAAAACTTCGTTGTTATCGCCTGCGGCGGGCCTACTTTCAACTCAGTTTAGATATATTTAGGCCATTTTTGCCCAACTTTCGTCTAAAATTTTGTTAATGTCGCCTGCGGTGGGCAGTCTCGGAACTGAATTTTTGGTCAGTTTGGTCAGTCAGAGCCAGGCCGAATTTTAAGCGAAAATTTGACAGTCGTAGTGGGGATTTGCTTTGGCGGCGCCTAGCGGCGAGCCATTTTACCTACCGCTAAATGGCGTCGTTTTGATCGATTTTTTTTTGTGTATTTTTAGGCAAATTTTCGTCTTTCTAACATATTTGCCACAGTTTTTTTTGCCACAGATTTTCTTCGTAACTTCATAAAGTAAATTAATAATTAAAGAAGGTAAATAACGTACCTTATAAGCCAACCAAAACGTCCCCCATTTTTTTAGTTGGCTTAGGTATAGGTAAAGGTAAAACAGGGGGGGGGGGTAGGCTCTCGGGTCTCGGGTCTCGTTTTAGTCTCTGGCCAGGGGGGTTAGTCTCGGGTCTCGGGTCTCGGTCTCGGCAACAAAGAACACTCTCGGGTATCGTTCTCGGGTCTCGGAATTTCTAAGTCTCGGGTCTCGGGTCTCGGTCTCGGTCTGCGAAAAAAAAGTGCCCAGCCCTGTTACACACTTTTGTTTTTTTTTAAACTGCTTAGCCTATCCGCAGTTCTCGGCATTTTTTTCATTTTGCCTTAAAAAGAATGACATTATTCTGGAGGATTCGATGTGATGCCGTCGGCATAACTCACCATAGCGAAGGTCAGGTATATAGCGCAACTTTGAAGTAGAAAGAGCACATAAAAAGCTGAAGTGAAGGGGCTTTCTCCGTTGGTTCATGCTGAGAATGCAGGAAAACACAGAGCAGTGAATGCAAAAGAAGAAGGATTCGTATGCGGTGCGAATATTGGCTTCGTCCATCGTCGTAAGGTCGTGACAGCTGTAGGAGACGACGGGTATAGGGTACAGAAGTGTGCCCGTCTAGCCAGAGTATGCCGTGGTCGACTAGTAACCATTCGCAAATAGAAAGCTTAGCAGCAGTCACGTCGGAATCTGACGCGACGCCGTGGTCGGGTTATAGTTGTAATCGAAACGTCGAGACGGTTGCCTACTACGCAAGCATCTAAGTGTAACCTTGTTATTAACATCGTTTGAGGCCGGCAAGCGGAAGACGCACTTTCTAAAAGCTCGATCCGAAGTACATACTTCGGCAATGACTGCTACTCGTTAAACATCCCGGCTGACATTCCGAGGGTTTGACTATGGAATGTCGTTGCACTTTTTGATTAGTACCGAACATGATGATTGTGTTACATTTGACTTGTAACGGGGAACGGCACGGGTAGGGATGGATCGGGTGGCCGTTCTTGTAACTCGTTATTTTTTGTAACCCATAATGAAGCGGCCGTCCATAGGGAAGTAGTACCGCTTTTCGATGGTTATGTCGCTGTTTTTTTACCGCGAACATCGACTTCGAACCTCGATCAGCGCTCGGATAGACAAAATGCTTGTGTTCCTTAGTTGCAATTTTGTTTACTGTCGTGTACCAATACTTGGTTACGCCTCAGTATTAGGCGCATTTTGGTCCTTTTGGGTTATTATGAAGAAAAATAATGCTTTGCGTACTACTTGAGAACGGGAATGGAAACGGTACCGTTCTTTTGAACGGGAACGGTACCGTTCTTTTGAACGGGAACGGGCAACAGCACGAGTGGGTCAGCACGGGAACGGAAAACCGCACGGTGGTGTCGGCACGGGAGCGGGGAACGGCACGGAGGGTTCACTGCCGAACACTAGCACTTGGCCCCCATTGTTCTTAGACTTGAGTATCTTTTGAATGTACTTTCCGCTGTTGGACCACTTGTTGGCGTTGCCAACATGGCTCGGCTGGGTGGCTGGATCGACGGCGGGGGACGATTTCGGCATGTCGTTGATGGTCCAGTTGACATAGGAGATCTAAAACCGTGCATCGCCTTGAACAAGGCGTCAGTCTCGGCGGTGCAGATCTGGTGGTTGCCGCCACCGTAGCTTGCGAGATACCGTACATCGAAAATGACGAACCGACTGGTCTTTCCCGTGGCCGGGGTCTTCGCGGAAACCGCGCCGGAGCCTGCGAACCGGATAAGAAGTGTTGCACGTCTATAATGTTTTCTGGCCTGGGAAGCGATTCTTGGAGGATGTGCCAAGGGGCCTACCGCTATGCGGAAAGTACGAGTCGGCCTGGATCTCCGAAGCTCCGGACCATGCAGGCGTGCCGAGCAGGGCGACGTTGTCGGGGTCCATAGCGTGTATACCACCTCGGTGTGGCAGGGCTTGATCACCGCTAGTTCTCCAGCGGTACCTGGAGGGGCTCGTTCCAGAGCTCGCAAAGCACGTGCGGGTACTTGACGTAGTCCTTGGCAAATTGCTTGAAGAACTACCGTATTTTCTTTAATTTATCCCCCGGGGGGGGATAATTTTTCGATCGCCCAATTTGGGAAAATTTTAAAAATTTAAATGCTCGTAACTTTTTTCTTTTGCGTCCGCATGGCTCTCGCTTCGCCTAAAATACTAGGTTCGTCGCTATCTATCCAAATATGACCTTATTTTGGAAGTGCGCGTACCACCAGACCTGATAAAAATTTTGGGGTAGGGGGGATAATTAGAGGGGGGAACAATTCGAGGGGGGTTAAAATTAGAGAAAATACGGTATTTGAAATTTTAGAGTGTAAAAATCTTTTTTTTAATTTAGAAGTCGTCACATGAATACGGAAGAACATGACGATGACAATCCGGCAAGTTTTATTTGCAATGGCGGCTACGAGCAAGCAGACTCTGATTACGAGAACAAGATGTTTTCGAAGAAGGCTCGCACGATATTAGGAATAGCGGCACTGCAAAAAGCAAATCAAACACCGCCTTCCAGAAGCTTATCGTCATTTCGCGTAATTCCGAGGTCATGCAGTCAACGAGAAGGAGTCACCGCTAGCCAATTTTGTCGTTCGTTTTTCGCCCCCATCAAAATTAATTGTTGCTGTTGCCTTATCCCCCCCCCCACCTAACTTGGCTTAAAAGGCAGTTTGCCTAGGCAGTCGGTTCTAACCAGAATAGTCTTTGTTATAATGGCATTTGGCAATCACTGAACAATATCACCGGAATCACGCAAGCTTCTGACGGAGGTGGTCCCTTCTCCCGATCGCCAGGGTTGCCACGGAACTCGGTAAAATTCCAAGTATGCCAGACGAACTGTCTTGCTAAAAAGAAGAAATACGCTACTTCATGAGAACGAAAAACTGACCTCATCGCCAACAAGAAGATGGCGCTGGAGAACCACTGGACAAAGCCCATATAGGTGAGGTAGTCCACGCAAAACGTCGATACGCCGTCATTCCAGCCAAATATCACCTTACACATGCTGATCACGCGCA
>JNEY01000147.1:59598-110984 GCA_020875895.1 Aphelenchus avenae | reverse complement strand
GGGGGGTTAAAATTAGAGAAAATACGGTATTTGAAATTTTAGAGTGTAAAAATCTTTTTTTTAATTTAGAAGTCGTCACATGAATACGGAAGAACATGACGATGACAATCCGGCAAGTTTTATTTGCAATGGCGGCTACGAGCAAGCAGACTCTGATTACGAGAACAAGATGTTTTCGAAGAAGGCTCGCACGATATTAGGAATAGCGGCACTGCAAAAAGCAAATCAAACACCGCCTTCCAGAAGCTTATCGTCATTTCGCGTAATTCCGAGGTCATGCAGTCAACGAGAAGGAGTCACCGCTAGCCAATTTTGTCGTTCGTTTTTCGCCCCCATCAAAATTAATTGTTGCTGTTGCCTTATCCCCCCCCCCACCTAACTTGGCTTAAAAGGCAGTTTGCCTAGGCAGTCGGTTCTAACCAGAATAGTCTTTGTTATAATGGCATTTGGCAATCACTGAACAATATCACCGGAATCACGCAAGCTTCTGACGGAGGTGGTCCCTTCTCCCGATCGCCAGGGTTGCCACGGAACTCGGTAAAATTCCAAGTATGCCTGACGAACTGTCTTGCTAAAAAGAAGAAATACGCTACTTCATAGAACGAAAAACTGACCTCATCGCCAACAAGAAGATGGCGCTGGAGAACCACTGGACAAAGCCCATATAGGTGAGGTAGTCCACGCAAAACGTCGATACGCCGTCATTCCAGCCAAATATCACCTTACACATGCTGACCACGCGCATGAGTTCCAGGAGATCCGCGAGTGTGGTGTACACTGGAATGGGAAACGATAAACAGGTGTGAGTTTACATAAAATCCTCCCCGCAAGATTGGCCACTTTCGAGAAAATTCTCTAATTTTCCCATAGACTCACATAAGAGACGGAGATTTTCGTTGTTTTTTCGCCGGTGGACGCCCGTCAGTCTACAAAAGGTGACAAATGACCATGCGTCCAGCGAGACGTTCGTCACGAACGTCGCTATGCAAGCGGTCGACAAGGGAAGCCTCGAGCCAAACCGGCCAAACGCTATCCAAAAGCCGTCGTTTCCCATCGAGACGAGCGAATGAAGCGGCGTGGAGACGGTACACAACAGCGAAAGGCAAGTGATCGCTGCCACAATCGCGAATAGACTGCGCCGTGACCAAATCTAGTCAAGGTGGAGTGTTTTTCTTGTGGTCTTCGGCTTTAAAAGCTTAAGGAAAAGCGCAATCGGGACGCGTCAGGATTTTTAAAATACTTAAGAACTTAGGTTTTTGACTATCATTTGTTTCGCGTTCGACCGAAAAAATTGTGTTTTGTCAAAAATAAATGTTACGTATATTCAAATTTTAAAACTTAAAAAATTTAATTGAAAAATTTAATTAAAAAAATTAGTTAAATTCAAATAAAATTCGTTAAATGACTAAACTGCGGTCCACAAACGACTTTTTGTTCTTTTTGCTAAAAAATACAGAAAATACTGACGTCAACCAGAGACTAATCCAATAGCGAATGCAAACAAATAAAAACCTACCAATTTGTGTCGTGCCGGCAACAGCAGCGCCGTCAGACGGTTCACCGTGACGGTGGTCAACGAAAACAGAAAGAAAAACAGAGGGCAATGGAATAAGACGTAACGCACAAGGCCCATCGCTCCACCGGTAACTGTGCTGTAGGGAGAGTACCGGTTGCATATTTGCTGAAGGCTTCAATGCACTTATGGAGCACACAGAAAATACATCATGCTTAATAAGGGGGGGGGAGAACGTGTGCAACCGGATGGTGCTAAAGTGATAAGGGGAATTTTGCCCGCCGCAGGTGCCCGACGATGATGGTCCGGAGGGCACTAAATCTCGGCCCAATTCCTTCAGGGAAGCCGAAAACTGAAAAGCGTGACATATCAACCAACCGACCCACAAACTCTTCTCGATTATTACCGGTCCGGCCAGCCGGTCTATTTTTCGATGGGTCCAAGAATTGGGGCAAAGTGAAAAGTGCCACAGGTGGTGGTGACCGACTGTCATCAGTCATCAGGCGACTGGTGACAGTAACCTGTGGTTTCGGGAAATTTTTTTCATTATTTGGCTTAATTTCAGTCATTTATAACTATGCATAATACGTCAAAATAAAGTATTTGAGGGCATAAATTCGGTACTTTTTCTTGGCCATACATGCGGGTCCGCTGTATTAGGGGAGGACGGTCTATTTGGGGAGGGCGGACAATTTGGTGAAATAAGGTATATATTATAAGAAGGGGTGGGGCGTGGAGGGGGGGGGGGTGTCCAAAAAGTGACTGCTCCCATATCAGTAACTAGCGGCTGCGCTGCGCTTCACGCAACCGGCGCCGCTATTGTGGACGACTCGTACCCACTAGATGACCTACGAATTTTAGCGCTATATTCCAAGCTTCATCCATCGCAACTTCTTATAATGGACCGATTGCGGGATGCATACCATCGCGAAGAATGTAAGCAGGACCCCTATGCGATAACTCTGGGTGCCCCTCCTTGATGAATCAGGCTGTTTTCGGATTCTTCGTGCTTGAAAACCCCTGTTGGGCCAACTTGACAAGCGGATCTCCTTCTTACTCTCTACGCGCATGGGTGCATAGCGCTCGCTATCGCGTGGACGCAGGGCGCAAATGTTGGAACTTTGAACGACCATAACTTTTTTCGTGTACAACCGACTGCGCTGGGGCTTTCAGGGGTTTACTTAACTTTTTCAGAGACTATCGAATGAACCAAACTCGACGGAGTAGCAAAGGCTTGAATTTTCACACACCACACCAGTCACCTTGTGTATAAGGATCACCTTGTCTCGCCATACCGCTTGTTCCCTAGTAATCATCCCAGGGCTTTTTTAAGTGTCTGTTTTTCACTATCAAAACCTTTATATTTTAATGCAACCCACGCGTTCTAACAAAAAAGCAGCGTAAATAAAAAGATTATTGGTATCAATTTTCCTATTATAATAACCTACCATAGCAAACAATAGATACATGGCGCAACCCTGCAGAAAAAAGAGCGCGTAAAACGCCGAAGTAAAAGGTTCCGTTCGCCGTCTGCGTAGGCAGAAAATGCAGGAGAACAGAGAAAAGTGAATAACGAAGAAGAGCGATTCGTAGATGGTGCGAACATCGGCTTCGTTCACCATCTTAATGTCGCACGTGTTCCTTGGTCCTCTAAGAGCAAGAGACGACGAACGTCGGCTAGAGAGGCTGTGTGGCCTAGAGATCGGGACCCGTACCGTATTACGGGCCGTACCCGTAGCCGTAGCCGTAAAATACGGGTACGGCTACGGTACGGGGGTGGTCGGTCAGTACGGCTTTACGGCACGGCTACAATTTCAGCCTTTTTACGGGTCGTAGTAGTAGCAAAATAGAGGTTCGGCTACGGTACGGGAGGGGTCAGTACGGCTACGGCTACGGTACGGGTGCTCAACGTCGATCTCTAATGTGGCCTAAAGATGACGGGCTTTTTGTACATTGGGTTCCGGTAGTTCAGGGTCCGCATTACAGTCCATGTATTTAGGCACCGGTATTTGGGACCCAGTATAAAATCGCATCTTTTCCGAGTTTTCTATTCTTGAGCCCAAGCCAGAACAAATACTGAGTAACATGACTGTCTGGCTTAATAGGTAGTTCACTTAGGAAAATGTCAGGAATTTTTGCATACCCCTGTCCCTAAATCACTAGTCCCTGAATATCGGTACCCAAAATGAGGGAACCAAAAAACCTGGAGCCAAATACCGTGACCCAAGCTCTGTGTTACCACGAAAGCAAATCGCGGGCGACCGATAATGGCATGCAACAGAAATACTTAGAAGTGGTTAACTTTGAACCCAACAAGACTTTATGGTCTCATCTTAGCTGGAGCCAGTATGTTTCGCCTTGGGCACGCATTTCATGCAGGTGTAATCGTATAAACTAACTTTGTTTGACACAGGAAATGCGCGCATTAAAAGCTCGCTGATGCAGATCTTGTTCGGTTGGTAATAAGCCCCTTAACGCGGCCGAGAGTAACATGGTCAACAGTGTAATTCGTGAGACAATAACCACAGGTATAGTCGACCGAGTCCCTTTCTGGGTACTACTTAAGTATGGGGGAGGGGTTCACGTAATTATAGGGGGACAAGACTTAAGTAGTACCACTTTCCGTAACAGAAAGAGGAAAGGGCGCGTTCCGCGTCCTCTATTAAAGAAGACGACGTCCCTCCGGCTGAAAACGAAGAGAAACGCCAAAGTCTGACTGGATATCCAGACCTCCAGGTCAGTTCAGTTCAGTTGGTCCAAGACCCGGTTAATCGGAAACTGTGGTCACAGCGGAAAGAGCGCCGTTTCCAAACAACTCCTAGAACGGAATTTGCCCAATTTGGGGCTTGAGGGCACATTCCAAGGCCACACACGACCGTGCTTCATGAAGTTTGGGCCGACCACATCCGAAGACCTCTTTATACACAAAATTAGCATAAAATCAACCAAGAATTCATAAAACTGACTGAATTTCGTCAACAATGGGGATATTCCATAGTCACCTAAGTCCTTTAAAACATGTAATGGCTGTATTCCCCCTCATTTTGGACTGACTGCGACCCAAACCTAGGTAAATTCGCGGGCCCGGCCGTCAGAAAAAAGCCCAGCCTTGCAAATGGACCACCAAGCCCCCTCTCCCCCACCCCTTCCTTGGCGGTTCCCCCTCCCCACCGGCAAATCCCGTCTAAGGAAGACCCTTGTCCGAACAAATAGCATAACTCGATACCGTCATTTTGGCGCAGGGCTGCTCGCAAGGAGCCACACCGTCGTGGGGGACTACATCACTGTACGGCGAACTGGCCGGCCCTGAATGTTCTTGTTCGCAATTGAGAGCAATGCGATTAAATTAAACGAGGTTTACACCGGCAACATGCTTTAGCAGCTGCCTACGCAACGTGGCTGATCTTTCCAATACTCCAGCTGCAGACCTTCGCATACATTATGCTTACGCAACCTAACTAAATTATCGTCTTTTAAAGATACAGCATCTGTAAAACAGGTTGTTTTAAAATTTAAGCTCCAAGCGAACGCAACGACGCTGCAGTGTGTTACTAAAAGGGCCTGTTGAGTGGACTGGAGCAGGGCTGGGCACTATTTTCAGATGCCGAGACCGAGACCCGCGACTTTGGAATTCTGAGACGCGAGACCCGAGACTTTCCCACCCGGCCCAGCCACTGACTGTAGCCATTTTTCGCTAAGACTAAGCGGCTCACCCTCTGCGCAGTTTTCTCTTTGTTGCTGGCCCCTGGCCCGGCCCCGACACCCCTGGGGGCCGGCCCCGGCCCACGACTTCAGGCCCGGCCGGGTCCCCGTCACTCCCAGGGTCCGGCCCCGGCCCCCGCACAGGGTTGCTAAAGTGAAACTAACCTACGATATCCTTTGAAAGATCAGCAGTCTTTGAACAGATTAAATAGCACTCCAGTAGGTTCGATTTCAGCTAAGGAACTCGTTCATTATCATCTTGGCGGATCACGGTGTCAAGCCGTTTATCGGTATTACGAGACGAAGCAAGGCGAACTCGAGCAGTACAACCCGACACTCGCGGTTGTCGTGCCGGAGAATCGGACTGGCGTCCGATTTGAGATGAGGACCACCAAGGTCGTCGGCATATTTTGCGCTGAAGCAACGACGTCAGTGGCTAAGCGACATCATGACATTTGGCTTCTCCCTCAGTGATCTTCTCGATCCATTCGCACAACGCGGATACGCGTGTGAACACGTCTAAACCAAAGTTACGACTGAGTGCATCGGGAAGCAGATGTTCTACGTACTTCCAGAATGCCAGCGGCCGTCATCCGGCGGGTGTTTCGGAGATCCGGTGCCTGCCCTAAGCACACCAACTTCGTACCATCTACCACTCTGGTAAATCATCAGCGGTCCGCCGCTGTCGCCCTAGAGGTGCATGTGTTTAAGGCACATAGTACGAGCTCTCATCTTACGCCCATGTCTGCAACTCGATACCGCCTGCGCAGATTTGCAGCTTGAGTTTGGAAGGGGACGAACAGTCTCCAGCGTTGCGGAGATAGGTGTAGTCCTCGTACAGAATGCCGTAGCTCTCGTGACTTTCTAACAAGATTCATAATTACATATTTTTATTAGTACAATACTAGAGGGTAAACCGATCAGTTACGGGTCTTTGTCCGCGTGGTAGCAGTGGCCGGCGGTAAGGACGTGACGCGACGAGATAAGCGTCCCGCTGCAGCCGACACGCAGTGCTGCGGCGCAGGGCCATCGCCACTGTTCTGCAGCATACCCGCCGGCAACCTGAACTAACATAAATGTGAGACTAGCAAATTTTCAATGTGCGTTGCTGGTCGTACGCGTCTCTGACCAAAAGCCACACATTATTCACTTGTTTTTGAGGGCACATTCCGAACATGTGAGGGCACGTGAGGTCATGGAAGAGCTGTGGCCGAATAACTAAGTCGGACGGAATAACGAAGCCGATGTTCCGTATGCACCAGAAAGATGGCCGATCTTTAGGAAAAAAATAGGTAAGGGTCCACACTTGGGGGCGGCCCGCCCCTCCCGAGGGGTCCTAGGCACGCCCTTGCCGCCTCCCCCCGCCATCGCTATAAAAGCTATTTTTAAAGTCGAGTGTTTGCCTGAAGGTTTCGCTTTTGGTCTTTCTCAATGATCATTGTCGACATAGTCCACTTCAAGGTCGTCTGCGGCGTCCTCGCCATCGTTAGCGTCCGCATCTAACTCCTAAAAGCATAATAATGCAAAGTTAAAATTAAAAAAATCAAGGAAAAACGTTTTGCGACTTACGTTCGTGCAAGAAAAAAGAACCCGCAATCAATTAATTTTATCCCGATCAGTTTACCTACCGCGCTGCTTTCGGAAGTGTAGTCCATGATTTCCTCCTCCTCGTCCTCCTCCTCCAGCGGCACCATCGAAACGTAGATTCGTATGGAGCGGCCCTCACCTAGGTCAACAGTGCGGTCCAGCGAACAGGTCTTCTCAGTGCACTCCTCCTCGACGCCATCGGACACTTTCGGGCAGGCAGTCTTGAAGCGGTCCACGAAGTCAGTCACCGCCTGAAAGACGAAGGAACAGTCGGATGGTACGTCACGCTATTGCCATTCGGATGTCCGACGTCATGCCCATAGACAAGTGGTTAAGGCTTAGGCACATGCAACTGAAATCCTATTGGGTACGCTGCGTGATCCGCCAGATGGTACGGTCCGAATGCCATGCGCAAAGTTCGGCCACCGGCACTCACGCCGTACTCCGTACCGTACTGATCTCCCCTACTCTTCCCCTGCCTACTTCGTAAAGTAGTGGCCCACTCGTAGCGTGCTTCGTACAGTACAGTACGGCACGGCAGTACCGGCCGTAATACGATACGGTACGGTAGTAGTACGGGCCGTACTAGTGCTAAATATCGAGAAAATTTAGGGGCCTTCCCGTACTCCGTTCTGTCCTGACCCACCCACACCGTACTCCGTACCGATAGTACGGCAGCACAACCTAAGCGGTTGCCGACCCGACCCGACTCGGCTTACAAAGAGCGACGCTTACCCCCGAGTCAACTAGCCATTCGTAGTAGGTCAAGTTGTAGTTGGCGCGGAGCATAGTCGAGCATTTGAACGACAGTGATTCGATGGTCTTCGTGTACTGAATGATGCGCTCGTTGACAAAGTCGAAGAAATCGGAGGGCTGAAACAAAGACGCGCGACCTATTTCCCGAAACTTCAAGGCATCACTCGTACACTGCATGCGGCCCGCTGGAGCTGTCGCTATGAGTACTTTTCAGATAGCCTTGTGTGAACACATTTTTGGTACTTTTTTGAAATTCTCGGCTTTTGATTAATTAACGCCGAGCACGACTTCTTGTGAAACAGGTATGAAGAGTGTACACCGGTAACACGTCGATTCGGTAAAGTCAATTCGGTAAACGTCGATTCGGTAAAATTAATTCGGTAAACGTCGGTTCGGTAAAAAGCAGCAAACAGACACTTTTCTCAAAGTAGGCTCTAAAACTTATGTCCCCTGGCTCTAGAACTTTAAGGCATTAAGAAGGCGGTGCCGCGTTTTGTCAAAATGAAAGAATTGTCCAAGCCATGGCCCAATTGAAAAGTAAATACACTTTCTTCTTTTTCGGAGAGAAAATTGAGGTACCGTAAAAGTCCTAATATAAGAGCGGCTCTTATATTGTTCACAGGGGGTCTGGATTCGTAATTTGCAAAAAGTGCCACAGGTGGCTACCTGTGATTTTGATGTCCAAAAATTTTTTGTTGATGTTAACAAGAGACATTCATAACTGCGCAAGATACGTTCAAATAAGACTTTTAAACATACTCCCTCGATAGCTTTTTTTCGAGCGCTCTTATGTTAGAGACGCTCTTATATTAGAGCCGCCATTATATTAGGACTTTTACGGTATAATGTATCTTTAGAGCTCATACCCGTAGCTCAGGCTTAGCCTAAGGCGTATGCTGCCCGGATTTGTCCGAGGCTGAGGCTGTTCATATTTGGCTGAGGCCGAAGTATAGCAGTGAAGGACACTTTTTAGGGCCAGGACCAGTAATAACCCTATAATGTACTAGAGCAGTTGTGTTAGGCTTAACAGCACTTTCTTTTTAATAGCATTGTATACAACAAGACGATTTCCTTGACAAACACGCTAAATTTGAAGAAAATGTTACGTAAAATGCGACATGCACGCAAAGCTTTTGTCGGCCTACGCTTCGCAGCGGATGGCCAAAAGGGAAAACGGCGAGCTTTTTTGGCGGCCAGAATCAGAGCCAGAACCTGGACCAAGACCCAGGACCACAGGCCAGGACCAGGTGACATAGGCCCACCAGGACGAGAAGTCCGCTGGGCTCAGTCCCGACTTTTACTATTTTTTTGCCGAGTCGACGTTTACCGAATTAGTTTTACCGAATCGACGTTTACCGAATCGACTTTACCGAACTAATTTTACCGAATCGACGTTTACCCAATTGACGTTTACCGAATCGACGTGTTCCAACCAGAGAAGGAACCGCCGGTCCGGTCCGGTTCTCGCACTTTGCGGAATCGTTAACACCCCTGCGTCAGTGCCAAGAAGGCGACCAAATGACCTTACGTACGTCATCCGCGTCGTAGTGTCCGTTCAGTACAAGCTCGAAGGACTCCAATCCCGTGCCGACGGCAGCGACGCATTTGAGGAGCGCTTCGTGTTCCTCCGCACTGCCTTCTTGCGCTTCATTGCGAATCAGCTTCAGCTTGCGGCAAACGGTCGCCTCTCCGGCGGCGAACCTGGAAAGACCAGCTTCAACAGACGGCTTACACTGGAAAACCATGTGGAACTAAGGTACGGAAAGAGTTACTCAAAGCCCTCGCATTGGCTCGCCATCGTAATCTGAATCGTGCTGGAATTTGCTCTGAGCACGGTAGCGATCTCTTCTAAATACGTAATTTAAGTCGCGAGCCGACATGTACGTTTCTATTTTTTCTGTTTTTTTTTGTTTAAATAAAACAAAGCCGGCTTCCAGCAAATCAAGCTTTGAGGTTTCAGCTTTTAGGCGATTTTTGGGCACCAGGTGTCAGGCTTGGTAAGACCGGTTCAGCTTTCACCTTTGGAGCGGCCGCTTTTAGGATGCGAAAATCGGTTCGAATGCAACCTTGGCTGGGATGCGCCGTCGGGAACAACGGACTTCGCGATCGAAACGACAAAAAAACTTCAAGTGCGACTCCTCAGTAAGAATCTACGCGGAAAAGTGAGTGCCTATTAAGGCTACAAATTAACTAGGGAATGGGAAACGCAGTCCGAGCCTTCCGACGAATCCTTACCAAGTGTGTACGGCTTGTCAGCTAAATACCGGCCAACCTCCAGTGATTCGAGCGTAGTCGTGGGCGGCAACATCTCCACGTATCGCGCTCCATTACCAATACACTTAAGCTTGCGGAGGGTGGCGCCGCTGCGCTCAAGGATCGTCTTCGCATCCGCAAGATGCTGGTCGAACTCGTCCTCCGTCCTCGTAAAGGTGTGGAACGCTAGCGAGGAGAGACCTACAGAAAGAGAAATCGGTAAAAGTGTCAAACGCCCACCTGCTATACATGCATCGAGAACAACGGCGGTGGACGAAAAGACCTTGCCGTCGAGGCTGTCCAGGCAAGTATCGAGTCGCACCGACTCATAGCGCACGCCGACCTCCTTGAAGAGGTAGCGGAGAAGCTCTGCGTCCACGCCGAGTTTCTTGTGGGTAAGCGTGCTCTAAAATAAAGCATATTAGTAAGGATACTTTAATGGTGGAATGCTCGTCGCTGGGCGGAGCAGTGCTCCCCATCATCTTGATGTGACGCGTATGTGGCATTCACACATGAGAATACCTGTTATTTGCAGAATAATTTTGATTGTATTTTATCGTCAAGTTCAAGGGAGGGAGCGGAAGACAAGAGACATTATCGCTGGCAATTAGAGATCGGCGCTGGTACCCCGTGCCGTACCCGTGCCCGTGGTAGACCCACCGGTGCCACGTAGCCGTGCCGTGGTGGACCGAAGAATGCCGAGCCGTGTACACTAACACGGCATAAAATACGGCTTGGGTTGGCACGGCTTGGCAAAACACGGCTTGTTTTTGGCACCCGTGCCGTACCGTACCCGTGGCAGACCCTCCCGTGCCGTGTTGCCGTGCCGTATAATGCGGGTACGGGTTTGCCCCGTACCTTGGTAGGGGTGCCGAACTCTACTGGCAATAGCCAGTTTCACGTAAAAAACGAAAATAAATCTTTGCGAAATCAGCTCCGGAACTGGCGCTGAGCAGCTCTGCCACTTTTGAGAAGCAACTGCACATTTGGATTTGTAAAGATTGTGTACATTGGTGCACCTACCGTATTTCCTGCATTCTACCCCCACAAACATTGGTACCCGCTCCTCTTAAAATATTACTCTGTGGGTACTAAATTTTGCGCAATGCAAAACCCTTCAGTTGGTTACCCACGCTATGTTTAACCCTCCTATGTCTGGACACTTTTTTGAAGGCGTTTTACGTTAACTCGAAGCTAAACTGGCGCATATTTTGAAAAGAAAGTTTTGTCGGATCACCCAGCTCAACGTGACAAAAGGTGGATATCAGTGGCTACGAAAAAAAATTCGCTTACCAGGGAACACGTTTTTTCGACATTTTAGAGCATGGGGTTCATTTTGGGATACACTTTTTGGACACTAAAAATTTCAATTTTTCCGTCCACATAAAGATCCGGTAATTTTTCCAAGGAGGGACACCGGGATGGTCGGACGGTGAGTACCTCCTGGGCATGGTACGCTACCGGAATGGTGCCATAACACGTTTTGAGGCACGTAGAACTCTGTGGGATATTCGTCAATCTACCCCAGATTCCAGGTTAATCATATTTTGATCGCGGTGGTGTCGGTTAAGACACCCCCCCCCCAAAAAAATAGTCCCCGCCCGAAAATACAACATTCGTTGGTCCGGGTATAGGGGAAGAATAGCAACCCCGGTGGTCGTAATTCAGGAAATACGGTACATCCTCGAGAGCCGAGACGTAGAAGCGACCGCGACCGATGGTTACGTGCTTCAGGGAGTGGAGCAGCGCCACAAAAGACCTGTTGCACTCGCGGTTCATTAACTAAATTTCGCGTAAAATACGTGCATACCCAGTTGTGGCAGCCAACTAACCATGGCTTGGTACTTTTGCTTCAGCTCTTCTAGCAGCGCCGTCCCGCCTTCGCCACTTCTGGATTCGGGCCATGGCTTCCGGAACGTACACTTCTCGACAATCGTTCGCATGACGGCCGGATTGAGCAGCCTCGGACGACGCGGTCCTTCCATAATGGAGCTGGAGTGGACGATTGTTAGTACTGACGAGAGAAGAATGTGCAAGCCCACACACAAACGATGCGCGCCAAAAAGTGTGCTTGATGTATGCGCGCATGAGAAATACCATCAACAAGTAAGATTTGTTTTTAGAGGGTAATAACCTGTAGTTTAGATAATGAAACAAGCGGAACAATTTCCAAAGCGACATACGCAACCGAGGTGATCCTTGCAAAGAAAATATTGTAAAAACATAATAGCGGAAACAGAAAGCTAAACCACATGTCCAGCAATGGAAACATGCGCTTTTTCAGCTTTAAAAGAATGCTGACGGGCGTATCCGTTGTCTTGCATTGTGGCCTTCGCGGCCAGCATTTTCTAAGCATTCGAAAATAGGATTCAAGCAGAAATACTGACTGAAATGCTTACGCTAAGGCGTCCATTCTGTGTCTACCCACGTAAAGGACGCCATTGGACAATCGAAGCGCTTGGAGTGGACATTGTACCCAAGGTTGGCGCTACGAATGTTCGTGTTGAAAACCGCGGGTCAAGGTCCCCAAGCGGAGCCTGCGTCAACAACAGTATTTGCAGACAAATACGCAAATATTCTGGTGTACGTAAAACTAAAATACAACAAGAATTGCAAACAAATATGCAAAGTAAATGTGCATTGATGAGCGTCTTTCATATTCCATACTCTGTTAAGCCGTCCCGTAGACTCAAAGCGTTACTTTTAGCCTTCGTGTGCTTGGACATGGCCAGCAAATACGCCACAAAACCTGTGCGTCTCCAGGCTCTTAGCGAGATGCTTGCTTGTGTTCTGTGCGCATTAGGCTTCAGCTTACGAATGTCTAAAAGCAAGAGCTTGTTTTCGCAGATCGCGCCTTTTATCAGACGTCACGGTTCGTGCTTTTGACAAAAGTCGCGGATTGAAGTTACGGGGCTAACCCCAGCTGACACCACTTAATGCATCAAAGCCAGGAGATGCAAAAAAGTTGCCAAAAACGGTGGTGCCGTATACCGCCGTGCACATCAGTGCAAAACTAGGAACCAGGGCTGGGGTTTCCTGAAAAGCAAACCGAGACCGAGACCGCGACCACCAAAATTATTTTTTTTATTTCGGTTCATACTGTGTAGCGGTAATGCAGCAACGGTTGTAAGTGCTTGCTTGACGTCAGCTAGACGACCTAGCTTTAAATAAGGCCCGACCCAGATAAGGCAAGCAAAACTTATGTCGAAATATTGCCTTGTCTCCGAAAATTTTCGATGAGCCGCATCTAGCGGCGCAACCTCTAAGTGTCGGTTTAGTCTCGGTTTTTCGACCGAGACCACCAAAAAGTACCGAGGGCTTTGTATGCCTCCCCGCCCCATCGTTGCGTCCCTAGCTCCGCCCCATCGTCGATGTCATTCGATTGTCTAAACGTGTCAGTCACTCGGGGAAAAAAGAGAGTTTCGGAGAAGGTGCTGTGGAGCGGGTCCAGGGAGCCCTTCGGCGCGAGGTCCAGGTAATCTCTAGGGGGTTTCAAAGGATTCGGAGTGCGACCATCTGCTTCCTTGACGAGAGGCTTCATAAAACCAAGATCGAGGCATGGTCCCAGCCCTACTTGTAACCAGCCCGCAAAAACCACAGCCATTCTGTGAAGCTTACACCTCGCTTAGGTCGCAGACGAGCCGGCCTTTTGCTCACTCGCCGGACCCTTTGTAGTTTGTGCTCTTTATACTTTGCTCACGCGTCTGTAGCCATCGATTCCTCACTCTCGAGTAGAATGCTCAACGCTGGCATCAACCGACGTCCGCGTTTCTACTACGTTTCAAAGCTGCCCACAACGTAAAAATGCCGGTAAAATTTAATAATATTTCGCTCGCGGAGAAGCCGCTTTCGGACTCTGGATTCACCGTCGGCTGTACGCTGCAAACGCTCTACGTCAGCAGCAAAGAATTCCGAGACGTGCTGGGAAGAAACACTGTGAAACATGTAAGTGTAAGCCAGGTAGCATAAAGAAGAGAACACAAAATTCTGGGTAGGATGGTCATTATTCTGGCATAAGCTCAGGCTTAAGCCGGCATAGTGAGAAGTAAGTTCTGGTTCCGCGCAATTTTGCTGAACCAATCTTTCATTCATTCTGTCCTTTTATGTCGCTGTACCATGCTTTTAAGCGATGCACAGAAACCGACCGTACTACTGTCGTCATGCAGTGTACTATCGGCCCCACGGTACCGAAATGGCCGTAATACGGTACACCGTACGGTACGGTGCGGGTCAGTACGGTACGAGTGCCGGGTGCCGGACTTTAGCATATACCATGTTCGCAATCGGACGATGCGTGTGAAGCAAACAATTCGTTGAACGCATCTTGAACTGAGGCGGCTGCTAGGCTATTTGTTTCCTTGTTTACTGCGTCTGTTTACGCTGCACTGCGCGTCAGCGCATTCGAATCACTTGCTTCCACTTGTCTCTCGCAACGAAATAATTGGACCGACGCCAACTTTGTTGTTTGCTTACCTACGTTGTGAAATTTCCCGAAGAAAGCATTGCAAACTTGACCACAACGTACTTATACTGTTCATGTCTTTTCAATGTCTTAAAACTCATCTTTCCGTTCAGCATACGAGAAGAATGATACGTGGAAATGGCCGTATCAACTACCCGGACGAGCCCGCTAGCAAGCTTCGTCGCACCAACAGCAAGCAGCACTTTGGAGGCAGAACTTCCAATGGCGGAGTAAGCATCTTCTTTACGGCTTAATTTCAGGCACAGGCTATTCACTGATGAGGCCCACCTGTGCCTTAGCAATAGGTCTGAAGTATTAAAGGGCCGAAACCTATTGCTAACCTACAGCTTTACTAGGTCTTAAACAGATTCAGAAAAACCTCGATTTTTCCAAAATGTCCGAAGTAACCCCCACACTTAGGTTACCGTCGAGCCACTCGGCGAAGGCCAAGGCTTCGTTTCCGTTGTCTACCGGGTCACAGTCGAATTCGTCGACGGCGATGCTTCCCCGTACAGCTTTGTGCTTAAAGTGCCTTCGACTCGGCACCTCGACACGTTCGCATCGGAGACCGGTAATCCGGAAGTAAGCATACTCGCCGAATCGTTTACTCGACATTGAATTCTATACGGTTATGCGTAGCTTAAGCCCAAACAGCAGTCTACACAGAGCCTAAACCTAAGGCTAAATCGACCAAACTAGACCACAGCCCTGGCATGCTGAGTAAACGGCATCTCGGTGAAAAAGCATGATCTTGAGCATTCTCTCGTTCACGAACCTCGGCCTAAGCATACTCTAAAAATCGTTAGCCTAGGCCTAACTCTCTAGATGATGTGTAGAAGTTAAGCAGTTCAAAGTGGAATCATTCATTTCTTCGTTACTTTCTTTAAGTGTTCGTGTAGGAAGCCAGGAAGCGTGTGCTGACTACGTTCGCAAAAACCCACAATGGAGAATGTGCCTTCTATGACGCCTTCAATAGAATTGGTTCCACTCCTTCTATCCCGATGCCGCTTGTCTGGTACACGCGTCGATTCGACGTTGAGGTGCATCTTGGCGCGATCCTTATGGAAGATTTGTCAGTGAAGGGCACGAATCCGGGAATCGTGAACTCGGTCACGATTCAACAGGTGAGCATCCGGATCACACCTAACTTGCTCTTAACAAAGCGGGGTAGAAAACGGTCGAAAAAGACTTCCGTCTGATCGGCCAGAATATAAGGCAGACCGGTACATTTTTCGGATGAAATCACGGTTCGTATGTTTAAGCGGTGGACAGCTGGTCGGGGTTTGCGGGGTGAGAAAAGAGGGGCCTAAAGGAGCGGTTTGTAACGGGCGTCTCTGCGGAAAATCCTACTTTGAGGAGAAATTCCAAAAGGGCATGCATCCAAGTGGCTAGTCTGGAAGAGACTCGACAATTAGACACCGAAAAATACGACACAACATGTATTTCACGGACTCCATTTCGCACAAAACTCCGGTCTTGCGGAAAGACCAGTGAATCCACTAGTGCAAAAATAATTTTTTAAGAATACCACCGTGCACCGCACCGCCCAAGTAGAGACGATCGGGACCATCCAGGTACCGTCGGTACCCCATGCAGTACTGACCCGCTCCGTTCTGTACTGTCATACCGTAGAGAGCCAAAAATGTCATGGCTTTACACAAAGACACGGCATCCCTTTGGAGATAAATACCGCATAACACACAGTCGCTCGACTTTTATTCCCGCATGAAGAACGGATTCAGATCAAAAACGTGACGACACTGTTAGCTAGGTTTCACGCACAGCTTCTTGCGAATGACATAGAAACGCAAGGGATCGAAGGCTCCATCGTGCAGATCGACGACGTCTTTCAGGCCTTGTACCAGAAGGGGGCCGTAGCGCTAGAAAGCGAAGATCCAGGCAAGTCGAGTTGGTTTGAAAAAACGAGACGGAAAGACTAACCAAAAGCTTTCAGCCTTCGGTCCGCTCATCAAAAGGATGGCTCCAGTGGCCACCATCGAGCACTCAAGATATGCTCTCTTTGAATACCCGAAAGCGCTGGGTAAGTCTTGCCATCACGATGCGTTAGGCTAGAGTCACGCCTTAGGGCTACCGCTCCTGCTCCTTCATGGCGACTGCTGGTCCAACAATCTGCTGTTCACGCGGCACGACGATGAAACGCCCTCGAACGACGTACTCGCATTCCTCGACTGGCAAGGCGTCTTTGCGGGTAAGCGTCGTCCTAAAAGCGGCGCGATACTCAAAGTTTTCCCGAGGACGAGTGTGGCTGCGGCGTTACACCCAGAAATACGGAGCTACCCTTAGTCTCTTACCATTTTATAGTACGTCTAAGGGAAGCCTAAATCAGCTGGGGCTTCTCAAGCTATTTGCGTGTCTAAGCCTAAGCTTAATGCCCATAGATAGCCGGTGGGAATTTTCATGCATTTTAGATCTCTTGGCCTACGCATAATACTTTGTTGGGCGTCCTACGCTGACAAGATGCATGTCCTAGGCAACCCCATGTTTGACTTGGCCACGTTCCTGAGCCAAAGCGCGGACGCGGAGGTCTGACGAGAAGCTGATGGCTTCATCGTCGATGTCTACTTTGACGAGCTTTCCGCACATCTAAAGGCCGCCGGAAAAGAAATCGGCTTCAGGAAAGAAGCCCTCATGAAGGCCTATAAGTCCGTGTTCATCGCAAAGGCAATGGAGACCGTCATTAATATTTCGCTCATCGAGAAAACTCTCTCTCGTCGCCGGACGAAGGCGTACGAGAAGCGCAAATGGCGAAGATGAAGCTGAGGACCAAGCTAGTCCTCGAAGATGCAGTGCGATACGTCAATGAAGTCGCACACGATTTCTTGAAGCGGAGCTGCGCTGTAGTACAACCTCACCCGCTTTGCGTAACTTGTCCGCGTATTCTTCGTAACTAGCGTAATTCCTGTATTCCAGGTTTTCTGGCATAAATAAAAGTGCTGTTTTATCGTCGTAATTCCGGATCCCATAGCGCTGCGCTTCCTCCGACGCTAAGATAGCGCCTCTAAACCGTCCGAGGCTAAACCCATCAGAGTCGTCGATTTTGGGCTTTCCGTAGTGTTTCCGAAAGAACCGGATTAATCGGCACGCAACGGATAAAGCCTGAGAGAACTAGAACATGCACATGCCATGTTTCCTTGCAACCTTTTTAGTCGGATATGACTCTCTTGCACCAGTTCAAGCTCGGCTTTAAAAATCCAGACTGATTCAGCTGATTACTACATCTCGACCATAAACGAAATCAAGTTGCGTCGCCCCAGGGTAAGAATCTGGTTGCGCGAGCAGTCCTTCGTTAGAGCTGTTCGTATTATTCTGATCTACCCGAGAGTGTCACCTCGTATCCATCTGTAAGGTCTTTCAGGAATGCTTTAGAAGCCATTGACATCAGCCGCTTTGTCTCACTTAATGTTCAGTAATGAGTTTCAGAGTTCTCAGATTTTCCAGTCAGCCATTCATCGTGCAGAGTCCGTTGTGTTAGACCGGTCTTTGAATTTCGACACGTCGTATGGCGTAAATAAATGAATGAATGAAGCCTTTAGTAGAGTTAGAAAGTTTAACACAGTGCTTTTTTCTTTTTATACTTTTTTTTTGAAAAGTCGGTTGCTTCACAGTCAGGATTTAAGCATTCCACTTTTCTGCCATTTCCGTTTCCGTTTCCGCGTGGATTTTTCTTGTGATGCTTGTGCCTGGTTTCGCAGGAGGTGCACTGAAGACAACGTGCGCTGTGATCTAACATTAGCGAACAAGAATCCCAAAGTCGAACGTGAACCAAGACACACTGTCCGAATTCCTTAAGTCGAATAAAAAACATCTTTTTACGTGAGACGAGCGTTCTAGAACAAAAAGGTCACCAGGCGAGCGCAAGTGCTCAGCACTTTTGCGGACGTAAACCAGAAAGTAACCAGGAACTCTTTTTGGATACGTCGAGGACAAGTCGATTTGTTGAACACGGACGCCTCGCTTTGTTCCTTTCTGAGGTAGCCCAGAACACACTGAATCGGTCTCGTGGATACTAAAAACGCTGAACGTGTTTCCCGGGAAGAATGCTCTAGTTGATAGTGTTTAACGCCATTGCTTATCGAACTCTTTCCAGGTTTCACAGACTGTTCAGATCCGGACAGTCTGTGAAAGCGAATCAGTACCAGACGTCATAAACAGCCGTCTGGAGCGTTATTCTCCTGTGGTTGCTGTTGAAAACCATCACACAGTCACTTGGTTGCAAGGACGAAGTTCATGCCGCGGAATCGCAAAGCCACTCGACAGGTATTGCTTCAACGACTAGCTTAAACCACGCACCTGGTAGTGTTACGCATGACCCCCCCCCCCCCCCCCCGCCCGACCGATCCCACCAAAAGGTCGGTACCGATCATGACTTTTTTCAAAAAAAAGTTGTTACCAGGATGAAAAGATGTCTGGAAATCGCACCATCAACCTTAGAAATCATTGTTTTCGCACTTAGCAGGCTTAGCTTAAAGCCACTAGCTTAGTAACGTACTGACCGTGATCCGGAGGAAAAATAGCCATCGACAGGCGCCATTTAAGGGGTTTATAGCCGTTTTTAAACAATTTTGGAAGTTCATTAGAAACTGGGAATAGAGTCAAGCTCATAGGGTACGGGGGACCCTTTAGCGAAGAAAAATTTTTAGAAATTTACTAAAAAAAATTAAGCTAAAATAGGTCTACAATAGCTAATATAGTCTAAAAATACCATTTTTAACGTTATTTTGGTGATTCGAGGCCATTTTGATCCTATTTGACCCATTTTAGAGGTCCACCTCCGTCCCCGATCTCCACCCCTCCCCATCCTGAAATCCTGCCTACGGCCCTGTTCTGCAAACTACTCTCACTATGCCGGCTCTCTTTGGTTCTAGTCGGCGGGTAGCATGATGACAACTCAAGATGTTGAGTGCAAATTCGACGAAATTCTTCATTCCTCGCAGCACGCACCACGCCATGAAACCGCGGAAGCTATACGAAGGTACTTCAGCACTGACGACGTGGAAGTTGCGGTCAAGCGAGTGTCGCTCATCTGCCCGGTTAAGGTTAAGGGGGGGGGGGGGCAAATGATTCTGTGACCCCCGAAAATAAGAAACCCGCCGAGCGGAAAGCGGTAAGCCAGTGATTCCAAAGTTAAAGGTTTTTGCGAACCGCTACAAGCTCCGAGTAGGCCGAGCAGTAAGGATGCCGATCTTGGGTACCGCTCTCCGCACCGTACCACCATCTTCACCTTCACTCCTTTTCCGTACCGTAGGTACTCGATACGGTACGGACAAGGTTAGTCCGGCAACGGACGAAGTCAAGGATCCCGAATAACTGCGTTGCACGTAGTCGATCTTAGCCCGTACGAATACGCGTGGAGTGCGTCCGATCCTATGAGCACCGACTTGCAATTTTAGATTTCCAAGACGAGGATCGTGACTGCTGCACGCGGCGTCGAATGCAAGCATCTGGCATGTTTTGATTTGCGCGGCTACCTGCTTCACCACACGATCATGACGTACTGGGAATGCCCATTCGTAGCCTGCAAAGCGGAGATTCAACTGAATCACCTGCGAGTAGACGAGTATGTTAGGCTTTCGTATGCCTGGACATATTTTCCTCGTAGATACTTCACGTCAATTGTGGGATCGGTCGGACAAGCTGTCGACGAGGTGGAACTACTCGCGGACGGTACCTTTAAGACGATGGAGAAGCAAGTTCCTGACGCAATTGTGATCGAGGACAGTCCCCAGGGGTCACCTACCGAGATAGGTAAGATATATGTAGGAAAAGGAAACGTACGAAGGAGTAAAATCCATCCCTAGAATGTGACACAATCAATAAGTCCAGGAATTTAAAGAAATTTTAGATGTGGATAAATCAGCTGCTTTCAAAAGTGAAGCAGATGTGCCGCCGGAGCTTAGTACCGGACCCAACGAAACCACCAAGCGGAAGCGTAACGCCGGCTTGCATCAATGCAAAGAGTGCCGCAAGCAGCTCGCCTCACCTGCCCATCTCCGGCGTCACCTCCTGATTCATACTGGCGTCAAGCCGTACGTCTGCCCGACATGCGGCGCAAAATTTCGACTCCCTGAGCATCTAAAGCGTCACGAGAGCGTGCATTCCGGGGAGAAACCACATGCATGTGCGGAGTGCGGCAAATCCTTCAAAGGCCTCGAGGGACTCAAGTACCACTTGCTCGTGCACAAAGACGATCGCCGCTTCAAATGCGACGTGTGCGGTCGCACGTACCTGAGGGCCGTCGAGCTTCGCGTACACGCGCGTATACACACGGGCGAGCGACCATTCAACTGCACAGAATGTGGAAAATCTTTTCGAGTACCGTCAGGTCTGGCACGTCACAAGACCGTTCACAGCGGCGAGCGACCACATCAATGCGACCTGTGCGCGTTTTCGGCTAGTTTGCTCGGGAACCTTCGACGACACCAACGCCACGTACATGCCGGCGAGAAGCGCTATACATGCGACTTATGCGGCGGGACGTTCGCCACGGCAGGACACCTTGCGGATCACGGGAGCGTCCACACTGGAGAGAGACCGCACCTTTGCGAAGTGTGCGGAAAGAGCTTTCGCTTGTCGGGCGACTTACGCAGACACCAACGGCTGCATAGCGGCGAACGCCCATTCAAATGCGAGGAATGTGGCAAGGCGTTCCTGGAAGCATCTGCACTGAACGTACACAATAAGCGTCGTCACCGACCGCACGGTGATGCGATGGAGAAGCCGTATGAGTGCTCGGTAAGCTAAGGATCGGCTAGTTTCGAATGCACTTTCTCTTCCCGACTAGGTATTTTTAGGCGCGGGAATGTAAAGGCGCGAGTTCCCACAGTTTTGGAGGTCTTTCGTAATTCTCTTCCTAGCCTATCCAGAAGGGAAAAAATTAAACGTCATACGAGTTATGGACCTTTGATTCCTTGGGCACTTGTTAACTACGGGGTCGGTGCAATATGGGGAGACACAACGACTAAATATGGGGGAGAGGCCAAAATAATTTTTCGTTGAAACTATTGACAAACGTTTTATACACGGTCTAACGTGGTTAAATCTCTTTTTCGACCTATTCTTGCCAGTAACAATCGCGTAAATAGGAAAAATGCGTTTTCAAATCCCGAATGATGCCTTTTTTGCTAATAAGAGCCTTATTTGGCCCTTGGTGTTAATGTCCGAACAATTAAAATGAAAAAAATTGATGATCCCCTCTTCGTTAACTAGTACCTCCTCGGGTCCGGGAAATCCGAATATCAAGCAAGACTTAGGCTTGTGGAACGACATTCACGTCGATGACCGCTCTCATAATGCATCAGACAATACATACTGGCGCGAGGCCGTACAAGTGCGAGGAATGTGGCAAAGAATTCCGCTTGATCGGCGACCTAAGAAATCACCGACGGATCCATACTGGCGAACGCCCTTATGCGTGCGACGAATGCGGCAAACGCTTCCTATCGTCGTCTAAGCTCAGCCGCCACAAGAACTGTCATCGACTGAATAGCTAAGATCGAGATAAGAAGAGAAACCAAGCCACTGCACATTTCTTATCACGTTACATTGTTGGATGCTAAAAAACAAAAGAAACCCGATTTCTTTGCTTTTCTCCGCGAAAATATCGCGTGCCAGAACTAAGCAAGATTTGTTCGTGCGTACCTGGTCGCTCATTGACGGCTTCTGGGTCGTAATTAATGCAATGTTCCCGGTCTGACTCACGGTCCAGTTGCCCCCGCCTTCACAAAGGGTAATGTCATTTTTGTAGAAAGTGGAAAACAGTTTTAATTTTTATTCCGCTTTGGTACCTCAAAATTTTGGTGGTTTTCTTGAAAGCATTGACATATCCCCGGGGGTTCCTTCGTGTTCTCTGCGCGAAAAGTCAGAAGTCGAGTGGAACGCCCAGCATCGGTTCTACGAATTTTTAAATTTTTCGGAGTTTGCCTTGTTCCAGCCCCTCTCTATTTGGATCTTAGGACAATCAGAATAAGTGCCACTTCTAAACCGACAGCAGTAAAACTATCCTACGTGAGCATCCTCCTTTATACGCATGAAAACGATGTCCGTATGTACAGATAGTATAGTAAAAAATCGCAAAATGAGCTGAAAGGATTGAGCGAGAGGTCTTGTTTCCTTTGTGGCTACCGTAGACGACGGACTAAAGATATCACCGTACTTTTTGGAAAAAAAACCGTGCACAGTGAGGTCCGGCTGAAGATGGGGCAGGAGCTACAGACTCTTGGTTCCGACTGAATACGAGCCACTTGTAAACCGATATTACAGCCGTCTAAGCCACTTGCAATACGATCGAATATTCGCCATTCTTGGCCTTTCTGCCACGTTTCGTTTGAAACGCCGTCTTTTGCATCCCGTTGCGCCTAGCGGCGCACGTCTGAAAAGCACAGCCCCTATCCCAAATCGACTCTCGGAGGTCTGCCGAAATAGAAACCCCTGGAGTCCTACCCGGAGATACACGAAAGCCCCTCTAGAGACTCTCAAGGTTCAATGCTGTAACGGATGCACGCACATAATACGCTTTGGTTGTTTGGCACATCACAGACACGGAAGAGCCGTCACTATTCTGGCGCATACATGCCAAACAATTTGAACCTCTCAAGAATGAAGGGTCATGGAGAAAAGGAAACTACAACGGAGCACTACTCTTCGTGTACTACGTTGCATCTTTCCTAGCTCTTAGGTCAGACCTACGAAAGTGGGATTAAACAGAACGGCTTACGGCAAGAAAATTTTGATGACAATGGGCTTCATTAGCAAGAAAATGAGCCTCGTTGATGCAAAGCTAATTTAGAGATTTACCTATGTACTCCTGAAGTTTAAGTTATTCATCTCGTAAACTCCTGTATGCGTCACCGACTTTGCACGCAAGAGCTCTCTCAAGGCGGGAACCTTAAGAGATCCTTCTTCAGTGCATTAAACATGTGAGACAATAACAAGTTTTATGACCAGTGAAATGTCGGAGAATCAGCTTTCCTTAAACCGCGTGGGAAGTACAATTTACTGCTCCCTGACTGATTGCCGCAGCTCTTAACGCATTTACAACGTTTAGGCAATCAGCTGCCGTTGTATGTCACTATATTCCTAGCTCATGGGGACTGCGTACAACCCATTCGCGAATTCGCAGACATACGTCGGCTTTATACGCGACAACGCATTCATGTTCTTGACCTTCATCTGCATCTGTACCACCATTGGACTGGCTCTTCGTGCTTTTTTCCTCAGGAATAGCTGCAAAGTAAAGCGGCAACGTTCGACGTTGTTGCCCACGGAGGTGCTTACGGAAGTCTTCAAGTTCCTTGACGGCGAAAACCTCGATGCGGTCGAGCTGGTTAGCCGTCGCTTCTCGGACATCGTCGACGAAGACACCTCCCCGAGCCTAAGGCACTTCTTCTCGATGACGCTGAAGATCGATTGCGGTAAGTTGTAGCGTTGCAGCGCCGTAACCATGGGCCCGATGACCCTTCCCGTGCGGAGTTGGCCGCCCCCGTAGAGACAAACAGTCCCATAGAAAGCCGGGCACGATTAATGCGTACATATATCGGTAGCTCGGCGCGTTTTCGGATAAGTTCCGTCAACCCAGTTCGAAGCATCGAAAAAATAAATACCTTAATACATTTTTTAAGCGTTACAATTTAAAACCCCTATCTACGCTTGTATCGGAGGCCATCTTGTTGAAGTCGTCCAGTAATTTATTCAATATTCCCCTAACCAGCCTTTTGACAAGGGTTTTAGAGGCACTTGTTACGGTTTCGGTGCTTGCTAAAGGCGATTCGGAAGCGGGCGGTCCGATGACGCGTCCAGCAGGCAGCCTTGACCAGTTCGCATCTGTATTCGAGGACCTGTCGGCCAATTCATACACGGAGAAATGCACTGTGACCTGTAGTCGCGCTCTCACAGTCGTTCAATGGGACGATATCAAGAGCGCACTGATACAGGCGCATGCGATCGCCTGCATATGGTTCGCCGCGGTCGACTTTACCAATGTGGACGCGCCCTTCTTCGCCGGACTCGCTTTAGACACTTCGCTTCGGAGCATGAAGTTTATCGACTGTGTGCTGCTCCCACATCATTTAACGGACGATACACTGCGTACTTACGTGGCGCGAGGCATACGCTAGCTTAGCATCAAGCGTGATTCTCGAGTGCTGCGTGCTTTCGACGTGACTGACGAAGGTATCCTGCATTTCTGCTTGAACACACTCAAGACGAAAGGATCGCTAACCATCGACGGCGTAGTCGTATCGGAGAAATTCCTGAGAAACTTTTGCGAGGTAGGTTAAAAAGCTGTGCATAGATAGATTACAAGTTCAGGATAAACTAAGGTCACTGGTTGTGGAGGTAACCTTTCACTTTCCCCCTCACTCAAAAGTCCTTCGCCCCTTAACTTAACTTAGTTTAACTTAACTTAATCCTTATATGATGCGCTGAAGATGATTTATCGCTCTCCCATGTATAACAAAACCAAAAAAAGCAGAAAAAGCAAAAATTACGTCAAAAATTTGGTGGGTGATTCGAAAGTGGGGCAGATTGGGGGTTGAAATTTTAGGGGAAAGAAGCAGATTCGAAAAATAGGGGAATTCGAGGTTGATCATTCCGAGTTCGGCAAACAAACTTTTTTAGACGGCCGTACGAACAACTGGCTTCATCGGTCCGATTAATTTGACTTTTACCGACGCTCAGGAAGAACAGGACCTCACAGGCTTGGAGGAGTACTTGCGCAACGCTGAGATGTCAGACAACGAAGCGGTACGCACGGAGAATAAGAAAAAAGCGACTATTCGAGCCGCCGTCGACAGGACCAAATTTTCGGCTATCGTTCTTTGATACTACGGCCATTTCCCGAACTGTTTTGCCTGTTTTTACAATTGGGCTTGTATTTTTCTTAAGCATGATCGAGCTGTGTTATGGCAACTAATAAAAGCAGTCGACCAAAAAAGACCTTATTATTCGGCTGGGTTTTGACAATGTTTTGCGTACCCGAGAAGGGCCGATAATCTTGAAAAGTCGTTAAGCACTAGCCTACCAGTGTAAAAGTTATCTCGTCCTATGAGTTGGTTTGTGTAGGCTTGATATACGAAAAGGCTCGATTCCGTACCGAACGGTAGCTCGAAACTTGACAGAGAAGGCGAGTCGGCGAATAATTCGTCACAAAACACAAATGTTTAATAGATCACTGAACAGAACAGAAAATCAAAACAATGCTACTTTTGTGACTGCGTAGGTCTAGCTCCGTGGTAGAAACCGGAGAGTTTCGACGGATGTCGGCGATCTCGGACTTGGAAACAACATACCCATTTCTATGTTTGGAACACGTTGCTTTGGCGGAAGTTCTCGCAGAACCTCCGCCGCAATTTTATGAAGCGGTACCGTGGAACTGATTTCAAATTTTTCGCTTGTTGACATATTTCTATTGTTGTAACGTGCTCAACTTCTGCTCGGCAATGCACGCACTACAAGAAGCCCAAGGTCGTTGCTCCAGCAGAGCGCCAAACGTCCTGGCAACGTTCCGTTCGAGTCCCACCGCATGTCGAATGGTCTCCTGGATTGCTTCACTTTGCTAGTATCAAGCACTATTTTGCGATCTTTTAACGGCCCAAAAGTCAGAAAATTTTAAATGAACTTGGTGCATATTTTTGCTGTAGTTTGGCCTGGGTATCCACGACGATATTAGGACCAGAAAGACTTTGATTATGGCAGTATTTTCGCGGCATTGTCACGATTGTTGTCCAAAGAACTTGCGCAATTTCAGCCCGATTATTCTCAGTTCTAGATGTCAGACGTTCCCGACAACGCCCCGGAAGCGTGCCCAGGAACCGGAAGCGAGAACGCCGGGAAAAGCTCCGCTTGCGCCGGATGCCCGAATCAAGGAGCATGCTCGACGGACAACGGCCCGTGGATCCGGATGAGGGCGTCATTGCGGGCCGACTCCAGAGCGTCAAGCACAAGGTCTGTGAAGTGCAAAGCTGAGCTGCAAATTTCACAGTAGCCCGGCACATTGCCATCAAGCCGGTAGCCAGGAACTTCCCCAGGACCGAGTCCTGAGCATGTATGCGTGCACCCTGTGTACCCATGCAAAAAGCATGAATCGTTTTGGTCCGGTTCCTGGTATACTAAACCCTACATGAAAGTGCATGCTTCAAGCCAGGTTGTAGGCACATGGCATGCGTGTCCATGCGTACCAAGTGGGAACCGCATGCAGAAGTTGCGGCAGTCATGCGTCCATGCCTCTGGCATGCTTTGAGCGCACGTTATGCATGGGCAACGTATGTCATGGTAGCCGTGCATACCAAGCGGTACCGCATGCAGGAGCATGAACTGTGCAATTATTGCGTATAAGGTACGTTGAAGGATATGCTGAATCCATTGAAAAGTGTACCAAATGGAGTCAAGGACCAATGATGCATAGTAGCTTGCAAGATGAGGTGACCTTATAAGGTCGCTCAGCATGTGTGCCTAACTTAGGTAGCCCAAGGGCCTCCACATTAAGCCAGTCTAAGCCTATGACTAATGCCCTAAGACTGAACCTAGTAGGAACCGGAGCCGCTTGAGCGCCAAGTCTGAGACAAGGCCTATGCCGAAGCATCATCAAAGGTTAAGCCTAGATCCATATAGGCATAAACAACTTAAGGCTAAGCCGAAGCGCCAAGCGGTGAGGGTAAATGCAGGCTAAGGTGGAACTTAGCGCAAGAACATCGAGCTTATCTGCGCCAAAGTGGCTAAGTCTAGGCCTTTGAAGTGCGTGCGCATAAAGGACGATATACAAGTACGCCAGTGAAATAAGTTAAGAACCTCAGCCGACGTACCTAGTATACGTCGAAGTTTAGCCTGTCTAGTCCTAGTAGCTTAAAAGCGGCGTTACATGGTGTGCTAGAGTCTGCTCGGTTTAAGACTAAGTTTACCTAGGCCTAAGGCTGAGAATAACCCGGGCCTAGGCCTAAGATTGAGGCTAAAGACTTCCCAAGCCCGGGAAGAATACTTCAGACTCTGGGTCGGTAATTACTTCTCTTCGACGACCAGTTTTCACGTGAATTGTTTAATTTCAGATCAGTTTCTGCAAGAAGACGAAGGTGCCGGTGCTCGGCGTCGTCGAGAACATGTCCCAGTTCGTGTGCCCGTGCTGCTCCATCNAACTTAAGGCTAAGCCGAAGCGCCAAGCGGTGACGGTAAATGCAGGCTAAGGTGGAACTTAGCGCAAGAACATCGAGCTTATCTGAGCCAAAGTGGCTAAGTCTAGGCCTTAGAAGTGCGTTAGTATAAAGGACGATATACAAGTACGCCAGTGAAATAAGTTAAGAACCTCAGCTGACGTACCTAGTATACGTCGAAGTTTAGCCTGTCTAGTCCTAGTAGCTTAAAAGCGGCGATACATGGTATACTAGAGGCTATCCGGCTTAATACTAAGTTTACCTAGACCTAAGGCTAAGAATAACCAGGACCTAGTCCTAAATTGAGGCTAAAGACTTCCCAAGCCCGGGAAGAATACTACAGACTCTGGGTCGGTAAATTTTCACGTGTATTGTGTCTTCGATTTCAGATCAGTTTCTGCAAGAAGACGAAGGTGCCGGTGCTCGGCGTCGTCGAGAACATGTCGCAGTTCGTGTGCCTGTGCTGCTCCACCGCTTTAGAGCTGTTCCTGTCGACGACCGGCGGCGCAAAGGCCATGTGTGAGGAGCTCGGACCGCCTCTACTCGCACGACTCCCGCACGCTCGGCGAGGAGTACTTCGAGAAGTTCAACGAGCCCATTATCGCAAGGGCTTTCGAGGAACTGGGCAAGAACCTGGCGAGCGCTTGCGAGAAGGAACCAGGAGCCGCATAGATTTACGATGTTACGACACTTGTTACCGTTAGACTGAGTTCATTTGTTGAAATGTTCACTTACAGAGTATGAATAAAAGATTCCAAAGACGTATGATCGCCTGGAACGACTAGAACAGTGGTACATCCGCTATAGATACTTGTTTAAACGCGTAAAATTTGTCAAGCTTCCCGTAAGTCGTAACGAAGACGAAGTTCACCGGAACCTACACCAAAACGTGTTTGCCTTCGATAGAGCTATTCTCTCATAGAAAGCATAGCATGGCTTTGCGAACTCATAGCTTTAACCGGACCGCAAGCTTGGGGATAATCATGAGCCCGAAATTGGGCCAGCATTGGGCTAAGCATACTCTTAGACCTATTTGGAGGCTGTTTGGTAGATAGCCCAATCGTGCACGGATCCACTATGTACTCGCCGTTGTCCATTCCGCGCTGACCTTCGTACCGCCTTCCGTTCCGCCTAGAACGGCAAGGCAAACGACACGGACCGGAAGGCAGTACGGTATAGCCCGCCACGTCGACTAGACTAGCCTTCGCGCACGCGTAAGCAAAACTGCCTAAGCTAGAGTTGCGTAGGTATTAAAACAGAGGCAGTGTAAGCGCACAGACTCGTCGGGAAGCGCATTCGCTGGGCCTCGCTATCGACTTTTTGGTTTTGATTGGGAAGAAGGGCAAGCAAACTTCCTGAGCAATGCTATGCTGCGCAATGACCTTGACTGACCATGGCACACTTTGCAGATTTAGGCAATGCCGTCCCTACATCGAGTGGTGATCACCGGCGTCTCCGCAGTCAGTCCCTACGGCGTCGGCGTCGACGCCTTCTGGAACGGCCTGAAGCAGTCGCGCAATCCTCTCAAGTACAACGCGAAGCTGAAGGCGGTCGTCGGACAAGTACCGGATAGAGATCGTTCGCCGGACCACGGCTTCGACACGAAGGCGTGGAGCGGAAGGCAGGAGCGGGAGATGGCTCGCGGCGGAATGTTCGCGCTAGTGGCGGCGGAGGAGGTCCTGAAGGACGCCGAGATTGCGGAGGGTTTCGACCACGAGGAGACGGGCGTGAACATTGGTAAGGACCATTTTTAAATGAAGTTGGGAGGTTCAGTTGGAATTCGATTGAGTAAACCGCTCTAAGCCAGACCCAGTTTGAAGTTGAAGTCCTACAAAATCCTGATTCAATTGCTCATGCTCAATCTGTCTACTAAACTGGTGCCAAGTTTGGTGGGACTGTTATTTCAGTTCAGTTATGTGCATCTTGGCTTGCCTGAACTGAGCTGAACTTAAACGGAACCGAAGTAAACCGGGCCAGACTCAGTTTCGTTCAAGTCAAATCTTTCACAAAATCTATTCTGTGCAAACACAGGTAATAATCTCGAGCCTATCTTATGCATGCCGTAGAAGTGTCCACGCTTACTAACATGACTGTGAACGCTTCCAAGAAAATTGCTTCGAAAATCAGACCGCTTCGCAACCCGTGACCCGAAAGGGTTACTCCCGCAGTTTGAGGCCAACGAAGCCTCGAAAGTAGACCCTCTGACAGGAAAACCATGGGATTATTTTCGGACTCACTCCTGGTGCACATGTAAAGTTTTCTATGACCTCTTCAGTCCGAGGTCGCATTTGTCTATTTTTAGGAATGGGCACCGCGGACCTGGAGATGATCCACGAGACCGGAACGAAGATCGACCATGGTCAAGAGCGACGCGTCAGTCCGTTTTTCGTACCGCGGATTCTCACCAATATTCCCGCCAGTTACGTTTCGCTGAAGTAAGCATCGACTTCCAGGTAGATTTCCCCGGATAATCAGCGGCACACGCGGGATCTCCTGTAATATCTGTTGGAGGTAATATATGCACTCCGTGCCGTACCGACCCCCTCCCCCACATACCGTACTCCGTACCGTGAGGACCCCGACGTCGTACCGAACACGGTACCGTACAGTGCGGTACGGCAGTACAGGCGCAATACGGTATGGTACCAGTACGGGTCGTACTATGTGCTGAATATCGAGCAGACAGGAGCCGTACAGTCCTGTTCCATCCGCACCGTACTCCGTACCGATAGTAAGGCAGTACGGTACGGTAGGCCGTACCGACCTTTTTTCAGGACCACTTTCGGGTCTCCCATAATGAATGCCAGGGACCGCCTTCACGTTCCAGGGAGACTTTTCAAGGATACCCAGGCTCCAGGTTGCTTATCACCTATCATTTTCCAGGTACGGTATGCGTGGCGGAAATTCCTCCTCTACGACAGCCTGTGCCACCGGCGCCAGCTGCGTCGGCGACGCGTACATGCACGTCCGCATGGGCGCATCCGACGAGTCGTAGCGGGAGCCGTGGAGAGCTGCGTGAATCCCATAAGCATCGTCGGGTTCCAGCGAATGCGCGCCCTCGCTGCTGGGGAGGATGGTAAGCAGACCGATTAAGGACGGAAAAGACTGTATCAAAATAAAATCAATACAATTTATTAATTTTAAATTGTATTTGAAAATGTTCAGTAAAGTCTAAAAATTTAAATATGAACCAAAAATAATTGTTCTTTTTAATTTTAAAAGTTTTCTTTTTGCAGCGTTTATAAATTTGTCCTTGGAACTGAACAGCGACTTTTCCCAATTTCAGAAAGCATTTCTCGTCCCTTCGACAAGAGCCGAGTTGGCTTTGTCCTCAGCGAAGGTGCGGCGCTAGTGATGGTCGAACGGTTCGAGGACGCGGTCGAGAGGAAGGCGAAGATTTACGCCGAAATCGTCGGATATGGTACGCTGGCTAAGTTATGCCCCTTAACCGTGTTTATTTCTCTCTGTTTGACACCTCATTTTAGGCCTCGCCAACGACGCCCATCACCTCACCTCGCCTCGCGAGGACGGTCTCGGATCGCGGCTCTGCATGCAGCGCTGCATGCAAGAAGCGGGTATCAGAGCCGACGACGTCAGCTATGTGAACGCACATGCGACGTCGACGCCCGTCGGGGACGTCGCCGAAGCTGTGTCGATAGCGAGCGTCCTGCCCGGCGTCGCCGTGTCGAGCATAAAAGGTGCGGAACCGAGGAAAATACTTCCTCGCAGTGTCTGCGTCAGTGAGTAACATTAAAAGAGCAGAAGCCTACACCCCTAGTCGGAATGCGCTCGTCCTAGCTAGTGCTTGAAGGCTTCGGCACGGGCCCTGGAGCCGTTTGCCGTTCCGTTCTAACCGTCCCTTGACGTTTTCAGTTCAGTGCTTAGAATGTCTTCCCGTTTCATCTGCAGACTGTGCGGATCAATTACTAGGAAAAATGCTTCTTTGCGAGCTAGTTCCGTTGTTCATTCAGTTGCTAGGGACCACTAAAACCGCACATCAGGCCCCGATTTAGAATACAATTTTCACTAGGCGTATGGTCAACGACGAGTTTTGGAGATCTGTTAATCTTAAGGCCATTAAACTTCTATGTATCCATGAAGCCGGTCCGAGGCCTTGCCTAGAGAAACTGAGCTGCTGTATGGCTCTAAACGCGAGCTTAAGCTTCAGTTCGTCAGACCAAACGAGTTCGTTATGGGCCTTAAAAAGCCAGAATCCGCAGATCATTCAGCATAGAAGGTTTTACCATGTCATCAACACGTCCACCATTTTAGGTCACATCGGCCACTGCCTAGCCGCCGCTGGCTCCCTCGAAACCGTCGCTACATTGCTGAGCATGAAGGAGGGCGTCCTGCTGCCGACGTTCAACCTCCGCGAGACGGACATCAACGCGGACGTGGACCTCGTGAAAGACGCCATGCGGCCGTGGAAGGCCAAAGACCGAAGAATAGCGCTAATGAACTCGTTCGGCTTTGGCGGTGCCTTCGTTTCGCTAGCGTTGGTCGAAATTTAGTTCAGTTCTGTTTGGTTCTGTGTCGTACAATAAACAAAAGCGAAGCGAAGTAAGAAATGAACGACTCCTCGCTAATGTTAATACAAGTGACGATGGAGACACCTGTTTTCTGAATCTGAGCACGTTGAGGCCTCCGTTGACATTTTGAACCTGAACCTCTCCGTGAGGCCTTGGTGATTTAATTTGTGGACGCTTCCTTAGGACCACTCTAAACATCACGCTCTGGTTCTATGCGGATCCTAGTCAAAGTTAAGAAATTCCCTCGACCACGCTTTGAAGCTTTTATGCAGGAACACGTCGTTCTCGACAACCAAGAAGAATATGGTCGTTTCGAGGTCGGCATGGTCCATGCATGGCTCAGCGCGCTTGGTTATTAGGTACTTTCGCAACACTCCCGATTACCGTACGTGCTTTTTCGAAGTAGTTGTCTTATTTGAGGCGCTTCCAATACATTCTGGTTCCGTTCTCAACTCTGCTGCTGTTTGCTATAGTTGTGACACTTGTGCAGGTCAGTGCGACCTCTACACTATCTAGGTGTATGCGGCAGACACCGCACATGGTGCATAATGCGCCCTACACGTCACTGAGTACCTGCTTTTACTCGCTTAAGTGTAAAGCGGGTCTAATCACCAAAGGGTCACGCCTAGTATGGAGTAGGTCAAGTCCGTCCTTGCAACTTAGGCCCGGATGGTTCAGGCAGGCCAGAAAGAACCAGCCCGGTTTTTTCTTGTCTATGAGGAGCAGCTCATGTTCTAGCAGGTGAGAAGCGGCCGTGATTTTCTCGATATTACATGCTTCTCAATAGTTCACCTGGACCTAATCGAGGAGAAGCGTATCAGCCTAATGTTAGCTTGAGGTAGGTCCACCTTGTGCTACAGAGCAATTTTTGTCATATAAGAAACACCTCTGCGAGTCATGCCAACATTGCACAGTTATATGTTGTATTAGTTCGCGTATACTGACACAATTTTTCGTGCAAATGGGCACAAGGAATAGCGCTGGGAAAAACCTACGCCGTCGCCAAGCAATGGCGTAGTAGTCACCGCACGACAATGGCATCCTCCTTGGCGTTCTGTCATACCTACGTTCATCCTGTTCTTCGTATTTGGAACTTCACAGGCATCGTGTGCTCAGTTTAGACTCTCGTCCCTTATCGAAATCTTTTAAATAGAAATTGTCTTTTCTTCAATTCCTTATTCACATCGTCTTCTCCGTCTCTTAAACATTGGCTGGACCGAAACAATGGTTACCATTCAAATTAGTCAGGAGTGGGAAACCCTGGAACGTCGACGCAAATAGCGTACTGAACGTCTCAATTTAATAGCGTGACTTCACTTTGCTTTCGTTTAGAAATTCGACATCCGATACGCGCAAGTGCGAGACGGGCATGGACGCGTGGAACGCGCAGGTCCGAACGGCGCTCGGCTCCGTCGGCCAATGGCGGACGCAGCTCTTCCCGGCGCTCACGCAGACGTCCCTCTTTCGCCACTACATTCCGCTCAGCGGAGCCGTCAGCCAGACACTCTACTCCATGCATCTCTTCTCGCCGAGCGTGGTCACCGGGTAAGCAAATCTGTCCAACCCAGTTCCGATTTCGCGGAGGCCTATCGGAGGTCTGACCTCCCGCTCTTCGTGCTTGAAGCTTTCATCCTTGACCGGCTTGTCCGTTGGTCGAGTTCAGCACTGTCCGGTATCGGACTTCCTACTAGAGATCGGCACCCGTACCAAGGTACGGGCCGTACCCGTACCCGTATTTTACGGGTACGGGGTTTGGCACAGGGGGGTCACCACGGGTACGCGGTATGGCACGGGGTCATCGTGCCGATCTCTACTTCCTACGGCGCGGAGGCCGGACCGCCGTCTGACCGATATTGGTCGGAATGCATTGAATTCATGCCGTCCGATACCGGAATGCATGCTTTCCGATATCGGAATTCGTTCTGTCCGAAATCGGAACTCGTTATGCCTGGTATTGGTACACCTTCTCTCCGATATCGGATCTCATACCGTTTGAAGTCGGACCCCATGGGGGACTTGAACCGCCGAGAGAAGGTGCGCGGCACGGCGCCGTGAAAAGGCGTTAAAATTTTTGATTTTTTGGTAATTTTTTGGTCATCAGGAAATGCGCTTACTACCGGCTACTACCTCCAAATCCGTCAAAACGTTACATAATCTTTTGAGAAGAGTAACTGACGTAAGGCCAAAAAATAGTCCGTGTTTCGGGAAATGTTGCTCCGACTGGGCCAAGAACCGCCAGATTTTGACCAAGACGGGGTCGTTCTCCTGGGTATGCTGTACCGGGGGCGGGGGAGCCGTGGAGACCCTCTCCGTCCTTGCAATCCGACCTTTCTTGTGTGATCGTATTCTGAACGCACTCCTCCGATTTCAGGTTATTCCCAGTGAACGTCCAGGCGGTGAGCAACACGATCCTGTTCAACTCGCACCTCGGCGTCGCCCTCTACGTCTTCTTCCGACCCCACATGCACCGACTCAACCTTTGGGACCGCGTGCAGTTCAGCGTCTTCTCCTCCGGGATGTTCAACTTCGGCTCGCTAGTCTTAGCCGTTCTCGTCAATGTCCTTGTCCCGAAGAGGTACGTCTGGTGCACTTGGACACTTGTGTTCAGCGGTACTCAACAAAGCGAGTGGGCTAACAGTTAAGAGCAGTGGACAAGAACAGTTGGGCTGGTCGGGCGCTAAAGCGGATCAACTGTGTTTTGCTAGTTTTTCCTAGTGAACAAGTCCATTTGCTTTAGTCACCCCGTTGCCCTGTTTAATGACTTGCCTTTCAGGCTGCCCATGCTGCCGAAGTCGATTCTCGCCGCGGGACTCAGCGTCTTCGTGATGACGAGCGGCGCCAACTATCTACGCTACATCGACAGCGCGACGCTCCCGTAAGTGTTCTCCAGGTCCCGTAAACCGAGGCATAGGCGGAGCTAAATATGCTATCATCACCGTCGCACTACGTCCAATCCGCCGTATTGTGTTTCGTGTGCCGTGCGTTACGAAATCAGTGGTAACTACTGGCATTTATTCCGAAGTTAGGTTTCCACTCGGTCTTTCACTTAATGCCAATCTTTTGCCATGAAGCCGCCCGGGAAGTGCCGGCGAAGTGCCTAGAAACTGCACTTTTACTGATCGGGAACCGGCCCGGGAACTTCACAAAAAACCCTGGTTTTGCCCGGAGAGTGCACGAAAATTTCCCCGAGGTTACTTGCAAAATGCCAGGGAACAGCACAGAATCTCTCCTAGTAGTGACCGGGCACTGCACCAGCCCGGCAACCCGGCAACTGTCGGCATACGTTCACGCAGAATTTCATTCATTAATTTTCAGGCCTCGAATGTCGAGTATCCAGACAGTCCCTGTGGAAATCGTCCTCGACGTTTTCCAAGCGAATGATCCTGGCGACACGGAAGCGCTCCAACTCACCTGCCGCCGTTTCCGCAACACCATCCTGCAGGATCTGGGCACCCTTCCGACGCGCCTCCCCTGTGAGCTAGCCTACGAATCCAACCAAGTGCATCTGTATCGGGCTCCGGCGAGCAATGACGGCAATCGCGGATGGAGCGCCGACAGAGAGCGCATTGCTTCGTCGAGCCGCGTCTCGCGGAAGATTCAGGAGATGTACAAAATGTTCGGACGGTAAGCTGGTGTCGCTATTAGGCCATCAAGCTGTTGCGTCGTCAACGGGGGAGCGGGTCCACCTCGAGAACGAACAGTGATGGGTAGCACGGGGTCGTGATTTGGTAATGGTGGCACCGCAAGCATTAGGGAAAAATTCCGACCCTAGCACAAAATGCAAGTTTTCTCCTTACTTTCGTCCCTTTAATCCATTTTGAGCGTGCTTCCATTTCCGTTTCCATTGTGCGGCGGGATTGATGTTTCCATTTTCTGGATAGCCCTCGATAAGCGGTTCCGTACAAACCATCGGACCCTGACCAGTACAAATCGGTCCTTTACTATGCGCTTTAGGAAGACTGCAATCCGCAGAGTGCGGGCCTGCGCTGGCGCACTGGACGTGAACGGATTTCTGACGCGCCTGGTCGACGACTTCCCTTCCGCGAAGGGCGCAGCGATCCTCGTCGTGTGCACTCATCATGCCGGCTTACCTACTGACGCCATGCTGGACCACTTCACGTGCCTCGAGACGATCGAGATGCGCACGCGCATCGGCGACGAGGACTCGTCCTTCTGGAGCGACCTATTCGCCATAAAGGCCTTCCGTTGCGTTCGCAAGTTCCTCATGGCGAACACCATCGGCCAGTATCCCACCGTGCACGACCGCGAGTTGTTCGACTTCATCACTGGCGTCTCGCACATGCCGGCGGACAAGCCGAGAGCGGTCTATATAGCTGAACTCGACAGACGGTCTGTCGCCGCGGTGGAGCGTCGCTTCAAAAATCGTAAGTAGTAGTGGGTAATATGATGACACGGATTCGACGCAGGTGTATCTAACTGTTCGGTGAAAGTCAGCATCTCTGCGACTAAAGCATGTTTATATGTGCTTCAGATATTGGCTCGAGCGACGGACAATTGTGTGCAGTCATCAAGGGCCCCGGATAACACGGCTACCGCTACTTGTCGAACATGGCCGTCGGCAGCCAAAAGAAGCTGCTCGCCGAACAGCTTCTCCGTGACGCTTGAACGCCCGTGCGCCGAAGCATAGGCAGTGAAATTGTACCCATCGTTGTCGTTATCGATCGCCGAAATGAACAGCTTAAGGAATTTAGCATAATTTGCAAGCTAGCAGAGATCCTTACTGAGCTGGTGTTAGCACACGTCTTTATAAGCACCTCTTCCTAGCGTACTAGCACGTCTCAGTGCGTACAGTTGTCTTGATAGCGCCGCTGGAGAGGCATTTGGTAGTGGGACCATTGGATGTTTCAGTATACGTAGCCCTGATGGACCCACATGCATCATCCCGGCCACTAAAGACGACAGAAATTTCGGCGAAAGTAAAACAAAATACCGTATTTCCTGAAACAACCCCCGTCTGGACCTCTAAGGCACAAGGACCGTGAAGAACAGTTCACAGGCAATCGGTAAGCTGCATTCATTGGCTATAACCCGAGTACAGTCGAGGTCAACGACTTGACGAACATGTGGACGCGTGGTCGTCGTAGATGAACAAGGTCGAGCATGCTTAAGGCATTGTGGGCATACACGAAGGCTCGCAAATCTCGAAACGCTTCGAAAAAAGACTCGTACTTCGATTTCAGGCAGGGTTAATGACGTAAACATCGTAAAAGAATAAGTAACGAAACACATAAATAGTAAGAACTGTGAACCGAAAGACAACTGAAGAGGGGCAACTTTTAGGGTCATCAAACCTGTGATTTCGGGAGCCTACCAGAGGAACTGGTCGAATGCCTTCCGGTGTTGGAGGCAAATCACGCCTTGGCATGCTGCTTGGTGTATTTGATTAATTTTTGATTGCGGAATCAAATATACCCGACAATATTTGATTCGGAAATCAAATATTCACGCATGCGTACGCGCTGCGTGCGGCATGGTCTCGAAACGAAAGTATGAAATAGGCAGGAGCGTCGCGTCAGTCCCTTCTTCGTACAACGGATTCACACCATTCCCGCCAGCTACGTATCGCTGAAGTAAGTATCATCCAATGACGGGGAGATTCCTGAGATATGCCGAGACACTTGCCGCAAGCCTAAGCCAGCAAGATAGCCGGTACAGAGCCAGCAGGTAAAACCGTACCACAGTAGAGCGTGCGGTAAGGAGCGGAAACAAGATGCTTGGTGACGACCTTTCCGATACCGCGTTTGCGCTGGGGCCGTACCCCGCACCCGGCCGCGGTACTAGACGCGGGAGAGTCCCGTATCGGTTTCAGTTCCATCCGGTACCTGTCACAGCACATTTCGTCCCTTTTTAAAATTGTACAAATAGCGCATAGAATGCGTAAACAACAACAAGGATCTTTTTAGAGAATTTCGTTTTTGGGCCCTTGGGAGCATGACGCAGGTAGTTCTGAGAAAAAATTTGCACTGCCTTCGGCCACTCGATTCCTCTTAAATAGTGCTTTCACAGGCTTCATTCTAAAACATCACAAAAAAGCGGAGGACGTAACCGCGTTAGCAGACAGCTGCTTGTGATACCAGTGAGATCTAAGCAGAAATTTGACAAACGTAGCGCAAGTGTGTTCTGGTTCAATGTTAAATTCGGAAAACCGAAATTAATCCGAAGACCGAGTTGCCGCATTTCAAAATTTTTCGGAATTCCGAATTTCCGGATACCTTATTTCTTCGAATATAGCCCTCCCCCGCCCTCAAATAGAGCACCCCCCCCCCCCTCGAATAGAGCCCCATCTGGGTGACCTTACGAAAGCCCCCAGGGGCTATAATCGAAGAAATACCGTATATGGTACGCGCATTTCGATTTCTGCGCCCGAATACCCAATCCGAACCTCTGGGACGACTGGAGGTTACGTCCCAGATCCGTGGTCACGTTAGCATTACACGTTTTAAAACGCATAGAATAAGGCAGAACGTATATTCGCACAATCCATGAGTTTGCTGGATCTAGCTGAAACTTCGAATGCCAGCGTGACTTACAAGTGCATGCCCAGGTTCGCAAGTGCTCTCGCTTGAAACGGAGAACATCGAGTGTTTCCACGCTCGTTTAGCGAACTTAACCCGCGTTCAGAAACTTTAAAAGATATGCACGTCGTCTTTGACCCATCTTTTCCAGGCCCTCCTGAGAGACAGGAAAATTTCGATGAGCAGAATTTCGGAATGGGATTCCGAAATTTTTAAATTTATTTGAACAGCGGTTTTGGGTTTCGTCAATCAGAATAACGAATTTAAACAAAAATAAAACAGTTGCTCTTACTGCAGAAACGCGAATGTCAGATGTCATTGCTCACTTTAATAGTACCAAACAAAGCATAATACCTAATCGGGACTGAAACGTGTCAGCAATGATTGCAAAGGAGCATCAAACTTAAAAACAGAGCCATAACAGTGACAGAGGGTGTCGTCAGTGCAAGAAAGCCGAACCAAATATCAACAGCCCGATACGACTGCAACGCCATCCCTAGCAGAGCTACAGACGCATAGAGCCCGGCAATAGTAAAGGCGGCGATGGTCGCACCGACGACATGCGTACGGAAATCCTCGTGCTTTCTTCGAATTGTGTCGCGCTGCGGTTGCTGAGTGGCGGCCATATACTCGTCGGCAATCGTGCGGTCCGCTCGAAGCAGTTGTACGGCGTTCAGCAAAGCAAGCGCAGCGAGTACGACGCTTATCGCCGTCACAACGTTCCATTCGACGCCGGACATTCCCACATCGCTGTCGACCGTGGCCTCGTTCACGGCGTATTCAAATGAGCAGTTCCATTCGACGTGAGTGGCGTGCAACGCATTCGTAGATGAAAAGCCTGAAATAAGACAGAAAAGAAGTGTTGAAGTCCTGGTCCTCGGGGTCTAGGCACTAGGCCAGCATTGTTGTCATTGGACTGGTTCGCGCTCACTCGGTCTTGTCATCTTGGAATGGCCACTGGCCGCACGACCTTAACCGTTTCAATACCTGTGCTCGAGCAGTTTTTCCTCATAATTGTTCCTATGCGTTCGTCCACAAGTGCATATCGAAAGGTGCATTCCGCGTAGCACTTCAGCTGCGATTCGCACTTTGTTGTACACGGAAGAACAGGGTCACCCTTTTGTGGAAATTGCTGTACGTCGTGGAAACGCTCTGGCACCAGTCCTGCGGCTCTCAGGCGGCTTCGGGCGGCGACGTTTGCGTACGTAATGCCTTAAAATTTCCATGTGTCAGGGATGTTTCTGATTTCGAAGCACTGCTTTCGATATTCGAGAATTATCGGCTTAGACAGTTTAAACTTACCGGGCGGTAGTAGCACAATCGTAACAGCGGCTAGGAATGCCAGAGATTTCAAGAACGTGGTCAGCTTCGGCGGTATTGGAATCTAAAGGCGTAGAAGACAGACTTGGCGGATACATTCTCCGTGCCATTTTTTCCCGTTGCGTGCTGAATATCCTGGTGCCGCTTTCCGTTCCGTTTTTCACGGCACGGTCGTGAAACAATCCGATTTCCATTGCTGTTCTCCACTAAAACGGACCAGAACGGCGGCAGTTTTCGAGCCGTGCCGTTTTCCGCCCCATGCTATGACGAGAGTGGAACAAGGCTTCGTTTTCCCTTCGCCATGCCGGTTAAGTCCCGCGAAAAAAAAAACGGAGAACGGCACGCAACGTGGCACGGTACTGCCAGCAAACTCCGGTAGAAGTAACTTACGTAGTGCAGTTTATGACATGCCGAGAGACAACATAGTAATCACTCACCCACTATTGGCCTCCTCTGCTACAGGAAAGCCTTTTAGACAAAGTTCATTTTACGGTTCCCATACCGAACCAGTATTTCATCTTCGTAAACTACGATGAAAAGTTTATTTTGACTACAAGCAAATAAATGGAAGAAGCTGAATATAGTATGGGTCGATAGGCAAAGTCACCGTAACCTAGACCGCAATGAAATGACTGTACACTAAGTCCTTTAAGACGAAAGCTCCATGCAAATTTGGCCAAATGCTCCCCGTCGAAATGCACATTTTCAAAAAAATTTTACTTGAACGAAGAAGTGATTGTCCAGACACATCTTTATGGAGGGCCGTTTTTGGAGGACCACCGAAATCCCCCGGGCGTGTTAATTGTCACCTTAAGCTATTTCAATCAGACGTACTTCCGGTAGCATGAGTGCCTTCCTGTGCCGACTGACGATTCCACCGAGCCAGCGATTCGCCACCATAACTCGACCGAGTGTCTGACGATCCAGAAAGCCGAGGACGCGCAGCGAGACTTCAACCGGCAGTTTCATCAATGCAGTAGCAGTGAACTGAGTCGAAACTGCGCACGATACTAGTGGCGGAGGCGACTGGAAGTGATGACATCTGCGTGTTTAGTACTCTTGCGTGGAAAGTGTACAAACCTTACTAACCCTGGGACTGCATTTGCCTCAAGTAGGCCAATGAATAAAATGGTCGCAAAATTCGGAGCTCTATCCAAGCATTTGCGGGTCTACACGGGAACCTTTGATGTCCGTCAACTTCGCAAAGCAGCGTTCCCAGACTACGCGCTTTATGATCTTAGGATACGTCCAGGACCTGTATGAGGTTCACAAGGCATTTTTTGTGGGAGTTTGTCCTGCGTAATTTTGTGAACACATGCGAGTGCGCCGGTATCAATCGGCCTCCGTTCCGAGGTTCACAAGAACATTTTGAGGAGGGACGTGGGATAGGGAGATAGCTTTTCTAGCATCAGCTGTAGCATCACTTTAGCATAAGCCCCTAATAGGAACAGGATGCCAAAAAGGCCCTGTGCCCATAGTTTTGACCGGTCCGGAAGTTCGTCCTTGTCTTCGTCGTATTTGCCAGATATTTGGGACGCTGTTGAACATTTTCGGAGGTTCTAAAGTGGTTTTTGGTGAAGAACAAATGCGGAAACGAGGTCACAAATCCAAGCGCGCGATTGCATGAACACAGACGAGGTCGAAATTCTTGTCAAAGGAGACGAATGATGTAAGCTGGTACGAAGTTTCCGGAATAGTTTGAACTATGCCTGTGAAGGTAACGGAACTTGAATCTCAACAATACGGATAGCCAGTCCGGATACGTTTCGAGACTGTGTGGGCTCTCGACCTTAAAGTCAGGTAGTAGACGTCACTGTATATGTTTATGGTTACCAACGCAGCGAAACATATAATCGGACAAACAGTCTCAACGCAAGTCGCGAAGGCATACGGGCAAAATCGAACCACTTATAGCGACGCCGGCGCATGTGACGCTGCAGCACTTGTGCATAGGGCGTCGCGTATTCGCATTCAGTGCACGCAAATGTTTCGCTGTCTTTCTTAGTTCGACCTGAAAATCGCATTAAAATCCTCGCCCCAAGTGCTACGTCATATTTTAGTTCGTACTCTTTACGGAGCGGACGACTGAAAGGCTTAAAAAGCAGCTTTTCGTCGAAGCCGTGCCGTTCGGTTTTCAAGCGGTACAGTACGGCGTTGCTTTAGAAAAGGAAACGGCAAACGAGATCGTAGGGGCCAGAACGAAGGGAAAACGACACGTCTACCACAGGACGATGTGTTTCTGCTCTCTTGCAACGATCAAAGTGAAGCCTGAGCAGAAAACGTTGACTCGGTTTCCACGCCCCAACCTTGTTTCGCTTTCGAGGCCTTCTTGCGCTTGCTACTGGCTTCTTCTCTCTCCTTAAAACGACGTCGGACTGGCTGTTAACTACATCACCGGTCTCACTTTCCTCGGACGAGCTCTAAGGCAAGTAATGAAAAAACCTAAAAGAAACAACCACCTTAGTAGGTACCGTTATATTCGAATCTTCCGAGCTTTCAGCTGAAACCTGGGCGCTAGCTAAGCCGTTTGTCTCTCTCATTCCGTCATCCTCGACCTCCTCCTTCGGTTCTTTCTTGGTGCTGTCCAGGATGGCGTCAAGCAGCGGATCCATCGCAGAACTAAACCCACCGTCCATATACGCGCCAGCATTTCACGAGCTGCTTTACCCCGTTATTCTCAATCACTTTCGCTCTGGTAGGAACAAATTATTGTTCTTGGACGTCAGTGGAGCGCCCGGTTGACGGCACTTTACGTCAAAGCAAAAAAAAAACCGGAGCGCTCTTAACGTTATGTGGGTGAACTTGAAATGAACAATTTTGGGTGAACTTGTACCTTCTTCCTTTAAATCACAGGAGCCCGCCTTCCTTTCGGCTCAGGATGACTCCCCCCTGCTTTCTTGGAGGCACCCCTCTCCCTCCCAGCCCCAAACGATGACAAGTGCTCTTTTCGGCACTGGCAGGCCGTCGAAGCTTAGAACAGATAGCTAGGACTGCGCCTTCTTAGTCCATTAGATGTCTTGTTCGATCAGACAAGACATCTAATAGATCAATTCGATAGATCTACGCTACTTACTTTTCCGCAAAATGAGTTCGGCGATGCGCGTCACAGGTGACTTTTAGCGCAAAGCTCTTCTCGCAGAGGTCGCATTTGTAGGGCTTCTGCCCGGTGTGACGGCGCATGTGACGCTGGAGTACCTGTGCGTAGGCACTTGTATAATCGCATTCGGTGCAAGAAAACGTCTTCTTGTTCTTGACGGTTCGTCCTAAAAACAAACAATATATCGGCACGCACTGTCTTTCGTGTTTTGAAACCCTTCTACGCGTACTAGTGGTAATTATCGAGAACGAGGAGCCGCACGGTATTCCGTACTGGCCACCCCCACCCGTATCGTACTCCGTACCGGATAGTACGGTACTGTGCCCCCNGGGGGGGGGGGGGGGGGGGGGGGGGGGGGGTGCGGGACAAGGGAGAGACGGGACCCGCCCAGCCCTGTTCACAAAATTGTTGGACGCTCCACATATTCGTCGAACGGATTCGACGATGGGTGTCCGTCGAAGGCATCAAAGCACGATGATCAGGCGAAGTTCATGAAAACTACTAATTACGTCGACGAGCATTTCAACTTGAAATGCTTCTTTTCTGAATCTTCTGAAATGAGATTCTCTGTTCCAAACCGGGCGATCCCAAAATCCTTCGCACCGCTAAGAGCTCGATCAGCACTCTCGTTGGCCACCTGAACATCCATGCCGACGCCAAGAAGAAGTACAAGGAGCTGACAAGTGAACCAGCGCCCATTTCACGCTTCTTCGTTAACCCTCTCGGTGCGTCCGTACCAAATTGTAGCTTTCAACTAGCCTCTGCATTCGAGCTCTGTTCTAAACCGTGCTACATGCCGTACTGACGCGGACATGTTTAGGGTCACTCACGCCGCTCGATCGAAAAGTCGTGCACTTCCTTGCAGCTTGCTACATGCCGTTCAGCGTCGTGGAGCACCCCACATTTCACGTAACTTATTCAATTCACTTTAGTGGCTGATTTGAATATTCAGTTGCTGGTCGGCGTGGGCAAGCACAACGAGAAGCTCAAGGGTCGCCAGTACTACAGCGACAAAGTGATGCCGAAGATTCACGGCTATGTCGTCGAGCGCGTTCGCCAGCAGCTCTCGGAGTGCATGTGGCTTTCGTTTACTTGCGACGTTGGCAGTGGCCCGAACTGCTCCTTCTTCGCGTACGAATTTCAGTTTTAGTCAAGTTAAAATGTGGGATCTAGATTGACGGCCCACGGCGTAACAGGCGACTGGGAGCGTCGACGGTATGTGCTGGCTGTACGGGAATTCCCCGGGAGTCATACCGGCGAGGCGGTCAAAAAGATGGTGCGAGATCTTCTCCAAGAGTGGGGCATTCCGGACGAGCGCGTACATTGCTTTATCCACGACGAGGGTTCAAATATGGAAGCGGTAAGCTAGGGGAGGTAGTAAACGGTTAGGTTGGGAGAAGGGGGTAGGGCGGGGGTCACTTGCCACTGTACTTCCATATGCGTTTCAGGCGTTTGTGACCGACTCCATCGAGGACTTCCTGTGTGGAGCTCACAAAACGAATCTCGTCGTTAGGAACGGCATGTGGCCAAACCCAAAGAAGGGCGAGCAGCCCACGCGCATCACAGCACTGCTAATCAAGTGTCGAGAAGTGGTTGCCCACTTTCGTCATTCTCATCTCGCCACGGAAACGCTGAAGAAGCTTCTGGCCCAAAACGACGTGGCCGAGAAGGAGCTGATACAGGTACAGAACCATGCGGTGACTAGTGCGCGTCTAATAGTTGCCGATTTAGGACTGCGTCACCAGATGGGATTCAACGTTCCTTATGGTGCGCCGGCTGATCGAGCAACGCCCAGCGCTTGACGCGTACTTCATCAGCCACCGTCAGGACCTTCTTCTCGTCGACGGCGACTGGAAGATTCTCAAGGACGTTCACGACCTCCTCCTTCCCTTTACCGAGTTCTCGAAGGCTCTTTGCCGTGATTCATCTTCGCTAGCGATGCAGGTTACTGCCGCCAAAGTCCTTGAGGCAGAGCTCGCAGTGAATACACAGCCTCATCTCAAAGTCGAAGTGGACAAGATGAAAACGCTCGTTGACGAGAAATTCGGCGGCGTATGGCTGTACAAGTACGAGAACACACTTTACGGCTATGATTATGCGAAATATTTTTAGGAATGCCGGTGTTGCACACGTGCTTGACCCGCGTTTCAAAGACACTCTGCTTGTCGGACGCGATGCGGTGGACCTTCGCTCAAACGTGCTCGCTTGGATCACTGAACACGCAGAGGGTGCAACGAGTTCCGTCGACGTCATTCGCGTGACGTCGGACCTTACGCGATCTCCACCGGCAAAGAAGCGCTCCTTTCTTGGTAAATATCAGCTCCGGTGGCACAGAGCGAACACTCACCTTGACTTTTAGAAGGAATCCGCGCCAAGCTCCTGCATAACAACGGAGGACACACGTCCGCGTCGACGTCACAGCCCGTAGGCCGTGCTAGCGACGTCGAGACTGAGCTTCTCAAATACTACGCTGAGGCGACGGTTGACTGGGACGCGGATCCCTTGGAGTGGTGGAAAACAAATGCACCGCGCTACCCGCTGATCGCTCCAGTCGCCCGACGATTCCTTTCTGCTCCAGCCACAAGTGTCGCCAGTGAACAAACATTCAGTGTGGCCAAGTGTGTCTTTGACCCTCGCCGCTCTAAGCTTGGTGCCCGCAAAGCAGAGCAGCTTGTTTTTCTTAACCGCAACCTTCCGCTTGTTAACTACAAGTACTAGGCCTTATCTGTTGCCATTTGTTGAAAATCAACTACCTGTTATAGTTGAATAAAAGTTTGAGTGAAAACGCCGTAAAAACGGCGCCGTGCCGTGACACGGCACGGCTTCACGGCATAAGCCGTGATCACGGCCCGGCGCCACGGCACGGAAGGGGGCACCACGGCACGGCCCACGGCACGGAGGGGGGTACCACGGCACGGCCCACGGCACGGCGGGGTCCGCATCATCTCTATTTTTCAAGCTTTATGGCATGGTCGTAGCCGAGTTCTACGGACTGAGCAATAGGAGCATAAGCCGTTAAACGAGGGATTTTTTTCCGTTCCTTGAAAAGCTCATTAAAGAGCTCCTATTTAAGTGAAAAATCCGCCTTTCTGGCTAGCTTAACGTAAATGAACGTACTTCCCGTAGAGTCGTTGCTTGTTGTTTTCGGCTTTTTGCCGGAGTCCGTCTTGGAAGATGCACGTCTAGTTTGCCGTCGCTTCAACGACATCGTAGTCGCGCATGAGAGGAGTCTCTACCGCAACCCGGTAAGTGATAACGCCTGAGTTATGTGGCTCTGCGTCAGCATGACATGGACGTCATACTACCGCGTCCTTTGCTGGTTTAGATCCGTCACAGGCTTGGACAGATGAATCGTCGTTCCGAATCGAGGTGTCGGCCGTTCTTGTAGCCGCAGTTCTCAGCAGTAGCCTTTGTCCGCGTAATTTTCAAAAGTTTCCAGAACCTCTTTCCAGTACCTATTGTTGCCTATGATTAACGGTTTAAGTAGAACCGAAATTTGAATAGTTTGTAATATAGCTGCAGAAAAAATAGTTAGCAATACCTCATGATTTCAAAAACTTAATGACTCATGCTGTAAATATGCCCTGTTTTTAATGAGTAGGGTAGACAGCGCGTTTGTTTCCGCTGTTTTCGGGAAAAAGGACTAGCTTTTTGAAGTCAGAAAAACCGAATGCCCGAAGAAAGCTGAGAAAAATAAAGGGCAACTGGTGGAACACAACTATTAAAAAAATTGAAGTTCTTGCAAAAGATTAATTTTCCCGGAAAAAATGGACTTTACTTTTTCTAGGAATGTCGTATATCTCTGGCAGCAGCCTCGCGGACTACATGACATGTGGCGCAAGTCACTCATCCAATCGTCATTCGGCAACTTCGGACTATGTCTGTCTGTACATCGAGTGTACGATCCTCTGGCTGCTTTATCATGTACTTTTCGCCACACTAGTCATTTTCCATGTCCTCGACAACGTGGAAAGCTCAAAAGGGCGGATCGGCGCAAGTGGACGCTCGAGACGATCGACGGCGTGGAGGATCAGTTGGACGCCCTTAGCCGTTCCTGCTTTTATTACCTTTTGTGTACGTCTCTTGTAGCAGTTGTCGCATTCAAAACTAGCGTCCTCCTTGTGCTTATTGACTGTCCGCCTGTATATTTAAGCTTTCCACAGAGAGTTCTCATTGGTTTGACTCAGAGCAACCTTACTCTGGAGTTCCTATATCGTAAGAAGCATGAAATAAATTGAACACTGTCGGTTCGGGAATGTCACTGAAGGCTACGGCGTGAAAGTTTTGAGATTTACAGCAGTTTTTCCTTGTTTCAGCGCTTAAAAATGTACACCTATCAACACACAAGGTCATGCCTCGCATAAATCTGACGGAACGTTTTGAAAAATATATTGCAACTTCAAGACGAGATCTAAACCGCGTTTGTTGCAGCCCACACCCCGTACACGGTGTTTCAAGATATGGAAACGCGACAAGAGTTAGGGCTGGGGAGTTCTCAGCATCGGACCTCAGTGCCTGTTTTCTAATCCATTCGCCCTAGTGCCCGCTAAGGTTTCCGTTCCCAATTCTCAAAGATTGTCAACTTTTCCACTGCCGTACTGGACAGGTACGGCGCTCGTACATTCCTAAGGATGTTCAGGCGCTCTAGGCCTCAAGCCGTACAGTCCTGGATACCAATGGCGTACCGGAGGTCCGATTTTATGGGGGGGAGCAAGAGTCTAGGGTGGGCCAAGATCTTGTCCGCCGAAAAATGCCCCTTGATACCCCTTTGCCATATTTTTCACGGCGGCCTTCGGTCACTGCGAACACAAGGGTCCCCCCTTTGCTACTTTTCGTAGCCTCCGAAATTTAGGTGGGGGCGGGGGTGGGGCATCCCCCCCACCTACTTCGTATTTCCCCCGGTGCCAAAACAAGGGCGGCGCTGCATAATTGAAAAGGACTTTTTAGACGTTTGGAATTGCAAGCTTAACGTAGATTCCACGCTTATCTTTCAAAATTTCTCGAAATTCGATTAAATTATGAACAAGTCTACACTGTCATTTATACTGCATTTTATACTATTTTATATTGGCAGCGAATTCTCGTTTCAAGACCACAAGTAGGAACAAGGAACTGATCGAAGGTTTGTGCACTCGGAATTCTCGCTGTCGACTATCTGTTGCTTGCGACGACACAGTTGACGGGCTGGCTTGTTGTTTGGCGGTCCGGCTTGGTGCGGTTCCACTAAGGCGACGAAGATAAAGCGGCATTGCTGAAGCAAATCTTTTTGTCGGGCTTTTTTCCCCGGGTTCCCCACGTCTGATTCAGGCTTACCGCTGCATGAACATCATTGGCGCCAAGTGAATGATCCTGCTGTGTCTGGGCTCCGTGCCCTGTTTCTTTGGCGACAAAGCAGATGCTTTTCGTGGAGCAGGTTCTAACACGTCATAAACCGGCAAGTGGGCAAGTCTAGTATGCTGCGTAGATGGCCGTTCCCGCCGGTCGGCAACAGGCAACGTTTTACTCGGTAGGTGCACCTTTTCTCAACGTTTTCTTGGTTTGCGTAGATTTCGGCTACTTTCGGCAAATTTTCGTTACTTACTGCTCATCCCAGTCTCTAGGAGAACGCCGCCCATCCCTGCTCTCCCGCAGTTTTGGCACTCTGAGGTACGTGGTCATTAAATCGGGGACAAACTTTTATTTACTACGATTTGAAAGGATGCCATACGGGATCTTTATAATCAGACGGATGAAAATCAATTTTAAGAACCATTTAAACATTAACAGGTTTTCCGAAATCGGGGAATGAACAATTTTGGCGCCGCAGCCCAGCGTTCTCCCATTTCCATTTCCGGAAATGGAAATGGAAATGGCGGCAAATGTCGATAGTGGGAAATGGAAATGGAAATGGACAGAAAAGCGGCCCGTGGGAAATGGAAATGAATGGAAATGGCAAGAAAAAAATGCCATTCATTTCCACATTTTTCATTACCAAAGGGTCCCCCCTTATGTCCGATCTGACCCCGACCGCCAGGTGGCGTAATCGTACAAGCGTACAGAAGTAATCATTGTGGGCCGTACACTAAAGCGGTCCACATTGCAGACCATGTGTCCGGAATACTTCTTTCTAGGTTTGGTATATCATTTGGTTTGCACGCCACGCCACTTAGCAAGGCCCCGCGCAGGGCTGTGCGGTCCCGGTCCCGGAGTCCGGGCGTTCGGCTCCCGGCCCCGGTCATCGCCCCACTCCGGGCCGGCCCAGACTAAGGTCAACCTGGCCAGCCGCATGCAAAACCCACGAAATTTCAGTCAAAAATTTTATGTACATAGTGAAAATTTAGTCGGTCGGCGCCTAGCGGCGGACCATTTTTATCTAATGTATAGTTTAATATAACATCCACGCTGGCCCGGCTCACCGAAGGGGACATTTAGGTTATGCTGGCCGAAACTCACTCTTCACAAAGTTGCGGTCCCAGTCCGGAAGCTAAAAAAATACCCCTGGAAGTGAATAGCTTGGAAATGGAAATGGAAATGGCGGAAATTTTGGAAATGGAAATGGAAATGGCGAAAAAAGTGGGAATGGGAGAACCCTGCCGCAGCCAAAATTCAAAATTCAAAACGGCATTTTATAATTTTAATTCGGTACTTCCTGTGGATCGAGTTTTGCATATAAAGCTGATTTATAAGATGTGATTTTCGGGCACTCCGCCTAAAATATCATGCCACCAGAGCGACTTGTCGGCAAATAACTGAAAATTAACCAGTAATTGCCATTTTTTTTAACTCCTACCCGGGCCATGCTACGTCAGAAATACTGAAGTTAGGGCCCGGACCGTACCCGGCGTTGTGTTTCGCGCAAACGACGTTGCCTTCCTCCGGTCGCACTCAAGCGCAGTATGAAGCTGGAATCGATTACCGCGTTCGCGTCGCTTTTGAGAGGCCTATCGCTTTTGCGGGGTTTTTTGGGATCCTCCGCATCCGTTTTGGATAAACTACCGAAAAGCGACTGGCGCTGGCCTCCGATCTTTGCGTGCGGCGGAACATTTTCCATAAACAACACTCGCCGAAGCTGATCGAACGCTTTCGGATCGTTCGTCCGACCTCGGCAGTCTATCAGCTGCGTCGTATCAGCCGCGACAGCTGCATTATTCAATGACTGCAAGTTTTCTGCTCGCTTTCACGCTCATCCTGGTCTTTTGCCTGTGCCACGGCGAGGATGTCAATGGAAAACGTAAGTTAAAGAAGCAAAACAAAGGACAACTGCACTCGATATAGCGTAGCAACAACGTTGTGTAACACAGAAACTAGGGCTCGGCATCGGCCCTTCCTGTCCTCTTTCCGTTCGGTTCTTCCCATCCCCTTGTGAATTTATGTTGGGCTATGTCCGTATGCGTGGTAAACTGCTCGTGCATGGCCAGACGTGCACGCATATGCTCGCAGTGCATGCTTTCTGTAGACACTAGAATTTCTTTCGCGAAACCCGTGCATTGTGTATTGCATGGCATACTGTGCTCATTACGGCGAACGTAAAGTCCAATATCCCTTGAATTCGGAACAGACGTTCTGCATGAGGTACCGGCGAGGACAGCACGCATTCGTACATCGCATGTTGAATGCTCCGCATGGGCATCATGTTGAATGCTTCGCATCAGGGCTGGGCGGTCTCGGGTCTCGTTTTAGCCTCGGGTCAGGGGGGCGGGGGGGGGGGGGGGTGGGTAAGTCTCGGGTCTGGGTCCGGGGTTTTCCCAAGTCTCGGTCTCATTTGTGATATGTGAACGCGACCGGAAGGCTGAACAACAGTTGGAGGACCTCAAAAAAATTCTTTAATAGCGGGCGCTCGACAAGTGACAGTGGAAGGCTAACGCCGGCCATGAGTTGTATGAAAGTGAAAGCATGATGTGCCTTTTTAACTGTCCTGTCCATTTTCCGAAATTTCCTCTTCGGTTCGGTCTCGAAAAGAAATAATTTTCGGTCTCGGGTCCCGTTTAAGTCTCGGGCATGGTTTAAGCATTTCCACTATTTTCTGCCATTTCCATTTCCATTTCCCACTGCCACAATTTGGCGCCATTTCCATTTCCACAATTGCCGCCATTCATTTCCAGTATTAAATTTACTGTTCATAGTCGTGCTTTAAGCATTCAAAGAGAGAGTAAAATAGATGCTCTTTGCATGCTTTATCTCGACGATTCTGCTTTACTGGCTCGCAAGAGAACTTATGCCTCTTCTGTGTTGGATCTGCGAGTAGCTCCAAGTTGGCTGGGTGTCGGCCTTTGGTGGTCTAGTAAGGCTGTTTTTACACTGTTTTTGCCCGCCGCTAGGCGCCACCGGAGCGAATTTTCAGCATAATTGTAAAGTTTTCGATTTAATTGTTGTTAGTATCTCGAGCATTGGGCTGAATTTGCGTATGAATTGGGCATCGGGCAGCACTTTTGGGACGCATATCTGGTCGGTCAGGTCGGTCCGGGTGATCGGCCTGGCGGGGGGGGGGGGGG
>JNEY01000147.1:45012-57363 GCA_020875895.1 Aphelenchus avenae | reverse complement strand
CCCCCCCCCCCGGACCCTCCGTACCGAACTCTTTCCATACTGTCCTCCCCGTACTGAACTCCGTTCCGTAGGGTACGGCGCGGAAAACGGAAGGGCCAAAAAAACGGCCGTTTTCCGTATCGTTTCCCGCAAAAATGGCACGGAACGCCGTAAATTTTTAAGCGTTCTGTACTGCCGTTTCGTACAGTACTGCCATACTATCGCTACCGAGTACGGGCCAGGACTGTACGTCTTACGATACGGGTGGGGTCGGCCAGTACAAAGTACGGTATGATTCCAGTTTTCTCGATATTTAGTACGCTCGTACGGCCTGTTCTGTACTGCACGTACCGCCTGTATTAGTCGCGTGCCGTACCGTTTTACGGCCCGTACTGTACGGCACAGAGTACAGTACGGTGGATCAGTACGGTGCGGGTGCTGGTTGCCCACCTTACCAGGCAATTGCTGTCTAAGTGCTACTCTTAAAGTTTAGGGCGACACTCGTGCAGACGTCGCAGCGGGCGTTGTGTTCCATTCGCCCTGCGACACTCGTGACACCTACTACGATCCCTACCACCATGACGACTTCTGCACCACGCAGCATTACGACTACAACTACACGGCGTTCGCGTACCTTGGCAGCGTCGAAGTGGGACGGGCCGACGTCCTTTCGCAGCGTCACACTGCCACTCTCAACGAGAAGGGCTTCACGAGGAAGGATGTGCACTACAGAATTCAAGATGGTGACGTCGTCAAGTTCACAATCATGAACGAATGGAACGAATCGTACGCAGGCAAGTGTGAACAGGCCTTTGACCAGACAAAATAAAAACTAACAGTCTGAGTCTAGCCTCGGACGTTGAAGTCGAAGAGAATAAGGATGCATCGGCATGATTTCGATTTTTTCGGAACTCGGAAGGCGCACTTTTTTGTCGGACATCACAATTTGGAAGGCGCACCGTTTTGCCGAATACCGGAATTCCGAACTTTCCGAGTATAACGGTTACACTTTGGCTAGGAATCGGTACCAGCTCCGTTAGAGCGGTCGCCGCCGTTGCCTTTGGCAATGTTGCCTCATCCAATAGGCTCTGGCCTGCATGAACGTAACGGCAAAGGAAACGAACGGGAAGTGCCCTTCAACCGTTAGAATCGCCAGAAAAGAGTTAACTTCGGCAAAATTTAACGGCTTTTTACGGTTTAGGCCAGCACTTCGTGGAACCGTTTGGTGTAAATTGTCATACCTTCAGAACACGGAGAGCCGTGCGTGGGTTTCGTGGACACTCGCCCACGCCTGCTTCACCCAATCGGCTCTGACTTGCGCATTGGCATCATCGGGCTGTCCAATGCTGGGAAGACGACGCTCTTCAACCTCCTGACCGGCTCGGACGCTGCCGTCTCCCCGAATGTGTTCACGACTCAGCATGTGATGGCAAGAAGAACGAAGGTCTCCGACGACCGATTCGAATGGCTCGCGAAGCAGTTCCCGTAAGTAAAATTTAGGCATTTTCCCGTGGATAGCGGAACAAGAAACCAATTCATGTTAAATTTTTTGAACAAGTACCTAAATCGCCTTTTCCTCGCACACGACGACCAGTTTTGCGCCAATCAAAATTCTCTGCTTAGGCTTACACTTGAGGAAAATTTGACGCGGACTGATCGTGGAAAACTGGCAAAGGGTCAGCATGCAGATGGCGAAAGCCTGGAGGGATGCCCGTATGCGTTGCGAACGAGATCTTCTTTTAGCGCGGCTACGCTTCGCCCTTCAAGCATAACGCTCGTCGACACACCCGCTCTTCTCGATCCGTTTGACATCGCCCCTTGGACGAACGACGTCTACGAGGCTCTCAGGGACTGCGACATCGTCTACCTCGTCATTCGCGCCTTCAACGACTCGTCGGTGGCGCAGTGGGAATCGAACGCATGCGAAATCTGCCATCGACGATATTACTACGGCGACAGCTACGAGCGTACGCCTGGGTGGCGACATGAGGAGGCCTATAGAGCCGTCAACAGGATCATGAGGACCCGCGACAAGAGAGTGCTGGCGAAGCTGCGCATGAATGCCACAGACGGGTGAGCTAATAAGGATCGGCATTCGGCACCCAAATAACGAACACTATGCGGACGGCATGACGACACGATAGACTTTGTGAGGCGTACCGAACTGTCTCCGTTACGTCCTGTTTTACGTTTATTTGGCAGGGAATACGCCACGGCAAGAGGGGGGATCAAAATGAGGCCGTACTCCGTTCCGTACTGGAACGGGACGAAGTACGGTAAGGAGATAAACGGCGACATTCCGTGCGGTTTTAGTGGAGGACGGCACGGAAAACTATAGTTTTTTTCGCTATTCCGTCGTCGTATCGGTGCAGGGTAATGGGGTTATCGAGGCAAGGGGGACCTGAGGGTTTCCAAAGTACCACTAAAATGCACCGAGACTTTCTTTTCGGGGGGGGGGGGGTCCGCCAACTCTACGCCACATAATTTCTCACGCCATGCCACGCGTGACAACTGCTCTCCCGTGTTCAGGGACGACATGGACACTATCGCGACGATCGAAGACAACGTCCGCGGCTACACCGACCACTACGACAGCAGGCTCGGCGAAGTTACAACGGACGAACGCGTCAGATATCACGACTGGACCGAGAAAGAGCTAGCGGTCCTCGAGCGAATCCGCCTGTTTACAGCGAAGCCGATTGTTTACGCCGTGAACATGGACGTCGAGGACTTTGCGAACGCTAGCGTGAGTTCCTCTGGACTGATACTAAGAGAATACGTGTAGATTTCTATCAGTGGGTTTCATTTTCGCTCCTTCAGAAGATCAAATCCTTTCTTGATGCACGGACATTCATCGAGAAGAACGACAAAGACGCTCTAGTCATGCCATTCGCCGGTCATGTGCTCCGTGATGAAGTGAAAGCTTCGCTGTTCGACGCTAGTGAGCTCAGTGGCGCGCATGACCTCCTCCAGAAGACGATCGAGGACTGCCAAGTCGGCCACTTCTACACGACCAACGAGGACATGGTCGCGGCTTGGGCAGTGAAGGTGTGACCTCCGCTTCATTTGCGCAATGAACTGACTGGCCGGGTAGAACCATGACGGCGGTTCCAGTAGTAGCACTGAAGGCAGTCCACGTCAAGCCGGGGGGAGGGGGGGGGTTTAGCAGAAGTGGAAAAATCCGAGACTTAATAAGCATTTTGACAAAAAACCAGTTTCCAGGTTTCAAGACATTCGTGCAGAAGAATAGTTCTGTTCTAGCGCGGAACGACGGCGGGAGAAGCAATGAAGTTGGTCGATACTACGCTCGAGTCGCACGTCACCGTCGTCGAAGCGGTCAGCATGCGCGGAGTGGTCGAAGCCGGTTCAGTCGAGAAGGCCCTCAGTCTCGGCATGATTCGCCGCCTCAGCTTCGAGGACATCGTCGAGGACGGAGACCTCCTTCTGCTCACTCCAGGCAGGCTCGAAGCAGTGGCGAAAGGTCAGTCTTTCCTTGTAAAGTTCCCTTTCAACCAAGCGTCCTTAGAGATCACCGATTCCATGTTAATCTCTGCATCGGCGCTTGGATCAACACGGCTATCAGCGCCCGTTGGCGAGGAAGGTATGTTGACACATCGTCGACCAGTGTGTTTTGCGACAAAACGTGTAGTGCCGTAAACGGGCTTCTACTAGGAAGTATAGGCTAGACTTGGCGGACGGTGCCGAACCATACTTTTGCCGTCATGTTTTCCGCTGCTTACGGAGCGGAATAAGGAACGGCAGGTGAGTCAGACTGGACCTACCGGTGTCGGGTTTGGAACGGCTCGAAAATACACTTCGTTCTATGCCTTTTTGATGCACAAAACGGCCGTTTTCTCGCCGTTTTCCGTGCCGTACTCTTCGGAACGGACTTTGTCTCGACGTACGGAACGGAGTACGGTACGAACGGGGGGGGGGTGGGGGGAGGGGATCCGCCAAGTCTGTACACGCAAACAGTAGCATAGCGAAAAGGACAAAAATTCGTATCTTCGCTAGCTGTGGAACCTACCTCGTCGTTGTCCTGCCGCTGTACCGTCCAAACTTTCAGGAAACTGCACCGCGTCGTCGAATAATGTTTTGCTAGCGATCATTTTCCTGCTTATCGTCGGCCTTCTAGCCTCTCTGTTTTCCAACAGGGACCTCGTCAAACGCATCCGCACTTCTATCGGCGAGTATCGCCGCAAGCGAGAAGCACTTCTCGGCGCCGTGCGGGTAAGCACCGACTTTGTGGAATCTTCTCATCCACCACGTTTCAGTTTCACGCGGATAGCGACTCCATCGGCTTTGGAAGCGCATGATATCCCACTGTGTCGGTTGTACGGCCTTAGAGATCTGTTGTGTTAATGTCATTATTTCCAAAGAATCACATCCGTCTTTTCGCGGCGCCAATAAAAGTTTGATTGGGACTACGAAGAAAAGACAATGGAATAGGTCAAAGCAAACGAATATCAAAGCTTCGAAAGCCTAAAATATTCCCTTAATACGAAAGCCTAAAATACACCTTTTCTCGTACACCATACCTGCCCAAGACCGGCGATAGGCCCACCCCTCCGCTTGCAACCCCCGGTCCAAGCCGTCGGTACACATACGATCCCATGAAGTGGGTTTTTGCGTGAACGAAGTGAAGTGAATTGAGGGTCAACTTCACTTCAGCTCAGTTCACTTCTTTTCACTTTTTTTCAAGTTGGCACTTCATTTGCCCAAAACAAACAGTGGACCTTAGTCTTAGCCTCGTAACGGTAAGGCGAAAATTGAGCACCTTAGCAACCATGGGCAAGCGGGCCTAGGCCCGGTCCGGACCCGGGCTGGCCCGGCGGGCCGGGTCGGGTACGGGCCTAAAAATATTGCTCGGTACCGAGCCCTCAGAGGCCAGGCCGGCCCCGTGGCCCGGCTAACCATAAAACTAACCCGCTTAGTCTAACCCATATGAGCTAGCAGCGACTGGATGATGATAGATGATAGCGAAGTTTCAGCAACATTTACAATGTATATTTTCAGATGACGCCTCCCTCATAACTGGCTGACTCCCCATACTCGAGTAGCCTTCAGAGGTGTTCGAGACGATCCGGCCCGCGCGAGGAATTGTCCGCTCCTGGTCGAATGCCAAAGGCCAACTGCGTACGCCTTCATAGGCTACACAGGGGCGTATCTTTACTTTCTAAACGGGCTTTTATGTCGCGCTTCTAAGATACTTTCAAGGAAGACCTTGAGGTTGCGTCGTTACGTCCCTCAGATGTCATCGGGCTATGTCAGGCTGGGCCATGTCGGAACTGTCCGGATGTCGGACCGACCAGCCGGGTATTTTCCAGCCCCGAACGCTCTTATTGCCGATAGCTAACAAAGCACGGTTCAGATTATGTACCCCTTCGGCCCTACGAATTTGCGGACTTCGCCTACAAAGCGCCACTAGACGAGGAAGAAGATTCTGACGGTAACCGCCGGGAAGCGCAGAATGAGCCCGTCGAAGAAGCTGGTTATCGCGACGAGTTATGAACCACTGACAGGATTCCTTCGTATTTACCCATGTGAAGTTTGTAAAGGCGTATTTTGTGTTTCTTTTATAAAGCGCATTTACGAATATTCACTCTGATTGTGGTGACTCAACGGATATGGGGATCATTCTCTTGCGAGAACAACCGACAGTTATCCACAAGAGGTCGCTCTAAATGCCGACACATCATGAGTCACTAATAATCCCGCATTTTTTAAATAGAATTTGTACGATTTAGGGAGAAATGCAACGCTGTTTTTCTACACTACACTGTATACTCTATATTTATTTCTGTCTCATTCCAGTTCACAAGCGCCGCGTGCCTGTCGAACTGCGATGACTCAGCAGCGCATTCCGCATTGGTAGCATTGAACGAGTCACAGAAGAGCAACGTTTTGTGCGCCTTGAAGGCCTCTTAGTGACACTGAGATTCATATTCTATATTCCGGTAATGCTTGATTGTGCAGCGGTTTTGCCTCGTAAGTGGGTACTTTTCCCTAACGGAAGACGAAACACTCTGGATTCGTTGTCTTTTGTTCTTTTTGTTCGCTCTCTTGCGCTATTGGTAAAGCCCTATATTAGTGGCTTTCGCAATCCAAACGCGCCAATAAAATCAAACATATGCCCTCAAATCTTTTATGCAGACATTACGCACATTTAAGAAGTAATAAATTAAGCGAAAAAAAGAAATTTTTGCTAACATACGTTTGACATCGTCGCGTGTCCAGAGGTTTCGAACCCTCTGACAAATGGCGAGGACGGCCTCATTAACAGGAGAATACCTAATGTACCGTTGACGATGTTCCATGAGGCTTCGTATCCTCACAGCTTGGTGACCAGCAGTCGTTGCTCACATTCTTCGACCGTATAAAAGCGCAAACTTTATTAAAAGCACCAGTGTTCCGTACACACATCTCGTCCTACTTACGCTTTTTGGACGCATCGTTTTAAACGGCTTAAGATATGAGCAGCATGGTCCTTCACGCGTCGTCGAAGGCCAATATCCGAAAGAGGTCATCGAAGAACACCGACGAAGCTGAATGCACCGCTAAGAAACCAGTAAGTGCAGCCAGTTATGCGTTCACGGTTTTCGAAGAAGCCTCAGCGTATTTGCACCCAGCAGGCTGTCATTTAAGGGTTCTCCATATTACAGTTTCCAGCATATGTTCTGCTTCGGGTCTGGGGCTTAATTTCAAAAAACTACTGAATCTTAGGTCCAAGGCGACGTTTGTGGTGAGCGCAAAGACGAAAGCGCCAATGAATGCGTGCGGTTCAGCTCTTTGAAAAAGCTCTGCCGAGCGTTTGACGGCCCACGCAGAGCACGGATTCCGTTCTTCTTCTTCGACACGGAATAGTGAGTTCTTTCTAATTGTTGGTCGATGGCAAGCGGTGACGTATGGTTGTATGTTATGTAGCGGGGTAGCTAAATTCTAAAGTTCCGATGACTTTAGCAGCGACGATCTCCGACCAAATCCGACTGTGGAGGAGTTCAGCGTGGCGGTCGACGACGATGTGGCGATTCCGCAAAGCATGGACAAGCTTCGCTTCCTCTTGCCCAACATGAAGACCCTCAACATCACAATGGAATCCGCATACTGCGTAAGTATTTAAAGGGGTAAACAGGAATCAGGGTTCACGTCGTCCCCGCTTGTTCTTTAAGGAAAATTTTATCAGTGAAGTGAGCTTTTATAGTGGGACTACAATGGTGCCAACCGCAGAGCGCGCTACGCCTACGGCATAAACAGCATGTGCGAGAAACTGGAGCGCTTCCTGCGCGCGGATGACCGCATCGAAACGGTCCGCTTCGACGTACTCGACACGCCGGGAGTGGCATTGAAGAAGCTGAAGGGATTCCGTCGAGATGGCGATAAATTCGTCAAGAAAGTTCGTGTTGGCAAGAAGATCTTTCATGCTTCCGTCCAAGCGCCATCGCAGAGCTCCACCGCTTGATTGTTTTTTTATTTCATTATTTCAAAATCTGCCTGTTTTATCAGCATAAAGGTTCACATCATTCAGGGATTATCTCTTCATAGCGACGTATTTACAGCGCAAATGCATTGTGGTATGATAAATACACTTCCGACCTAGTTTCGATCATTGCTAGCTACTGTGTCTGGAGCTGCTTTAAGGTTCCCTGAGTTGCATCTAAGTGATTAGTTCTTCCCAAAAGAGCACATCCATTTCATGTGAATATCCCGGGCACGTATAGCCTGACGTGGCATGTCGGAGAAGAATCCGACATGCCAGCAATGGGACGCTAATAAGGCGGAGGCTACTAGCGATAGGCTGAAGTGTTAATGCCTTAAGAATATTCTATGCGGATCTCTTTTCTTTGCGACGCAGTCCCCGTAATATGGTAAGCCCTCCAAATCGTTGCAAAATGTTTTTCCTAAAAAACTCGTTGAAAGTTCTTTGCCGACGCCTAGGCTCTGCGGCCCGTTATTTAAGCCCGCTTCCTTTCAACGATCCTTCCAATCGCTTCATCACGGCGTCTATGATGACCCATCGTCCTCGCTCTTCTGCCCCTGCTGTCTCTGGGCTTCCATTCAGTTCCTCAACCCGAGCTCCACGAAGAAGCCGCCTGCCACGGATAAGGTGAAGCAGGCAGCAACCGTCGACGGCATGGGAGTCCCGGAAGTAACTGGATCCAATACTGTGAAGGCGGGTATCACCTTCGCTTAGCCTGGCGCTGCGTTTCTAGTTAACAGCGGGGAAGACGCGTATGTTGATTACTCGAAGTACTACCTCAGCGACAAATGACCGCTTTTGCACACCACAAAACTAATCACAGGTACCTATGCAAGTGAAATCTACTTCCGATGACATTCGTTGTGCGGCTGTCATAGATGCTACCCTTTTTCAAGCAGTGTTCTGCTAAGATCTGGTAGGAGCATGGATGTCGCCGGCTGTGTTATCTCGCTGCAACATCATTGGTGTAATGGTTAATCCTTCCTAGCCCGCTTCTTTGGTTAGCTCTACGGTTTGGTAAGCGACCAGTCAAAGTACACCAGTTTGCACTCGTGCACGTTCACTGTGCTGAGAAAGTTCTCGACGCGCAGCACGAAATCCTATCCAGCGCGAGAGCGGGCCTTTCCAGTTTTTCGCTCGTTTATACCGTCGTTCAGAGAATATTCTTTATCATCCAGGTTAGAGAAAGTGTAGCTCAATGGGTACGTGAATGCAGAGTTCCCATGCTTGCGGCCCCAACTTAGACGTACATTTTTTGTGAACCAGAACACAGGAAATGCGACTATATAAGCTCTTCTACACGCCGCAACCAACCTATTGCACCTTTCAGACCACTTTGGTCGAATATGCGAAACGACGTTTTGCACCTCTCCGTATGCATCCTAGCAACAGTTATTAACTTCGCTAGCGGCGCCGACGTAACGTCTCCGCTGTTGGCTCGTCTTAAAGGGTAAGTGCGGTAGCAGACTTTGTGCCGTCCTGTTGTATGGCTCCAGGTCTTCAAAACTTGAAAACGTTTTCGCTCGTAAGTTTTCCCTGTTTAAGCTATGCAACATATCCGAAAAACTTTAGTACCTGTGGTAAAATCTTCGTCCTTTATTGGATCTCTTTGCCATAGTACAATGACCTCTAGGGAATACGATACAGAACTTCGCGCTATCGGGATCCATCCAAAGGACTTCGATGGACATCAGCTCCTCAAACTGCAAGCCGACGCTGCAGCGATGCGCGAACGCTTTGGTCATCGCTATGCCACCGATTATCTCGGCGATACCTCCTTGGAACTCAAGATCAATTCACCGTATCCAGCCACTACTGCGTACCCTCTTCCGCGAAACATCAGCAGGCAGAGTATCGTCGGTGACCGATTAGAATGGGCAAAATGCAAGGTATCGCTCGATGGGAATTTTTCTTTGACAGCCTCTTCCCCCGTCTCACCGTGAGAACGACAAATTTCTGCAAGTACTCTTAGGATTAAAGACTAATTTATGGCATTAGCCTCGCTTTTCAAAGGATCGTTGCGCCTTAGCCCTTCGCCTGAGATACCAATGGCAGCGCACACATACGACGAGATTTTAGCAGCAAACTTCGGGGATAAGCATACCTGGCCCATGCAACGCACCCTTAGATATGTGAGATATCGGTGCCGTTCAGACGTTATGGCCTTAAACGGCAACATTCAAAAACACTGGAATTTCGTCTAGGCTATAAAAGCTCGCCGCGCTTCTTTCCTCCGGTGCAATCTCCTGGACACCAATGTGACATCGTTGGAGGAGGTGCTGGTACTGATGCACGTCAGCGTCGAGGAAACGCGCTTTGCAGAATTAGAGCAAATCGGACGCGACTCGTGGAGTCCCGACGTGGAGACGAACGTCTCTCGCCACGAAGAGTCGTTTTTCCTCATACGACCGCTTAGCGTTTCATCGGTATGGAGGAAATCATCGTATTTAGTTCAGAGTTTGTCCAGGACATGACTAAGGAATTTTTTCGAACTTCCTAGCGGAAAATGAGAAAATCGATGTATATTTCGTGGCCATAAATGAAAAATTAGTGCGCATGCAGAAAATGTTTTCCGAAAAAACTTTGTCATATTGTCAGGATATTTATTTTCATTCTCGACCTTTTTCAAGCCTTGTCCGAAGGCTCAAGGGTGACTGTTTTTGCAAAGTCTTTTAAGAGTTTTTTGAAGGGCCAATGCTGTTTACGACAAGGTCCTTAGCCTTTGCCCAGGAACTAACGTACTCTTGCAATAATCTTTCAGGAGTGGCGATACCTAGTCTGCTCTGGAGACTACACTTATTGCGAAGTACGCATTCACCTTCGCCAGATTGCTTCGCTGGACGCCTTCAACGCCCAACTGGACATCGTCTCGGGTCTAATGGATGAAATCAAAGAAGAAGAGCGGCGTCTTCCTGCAGAAGACAAGAGGTCCGACTACGCTCCCTCTTGCGCCATTATGGCTTTGGTCTCGCTGGCGTTTAGCTTGATGACTGTCATTCAACTGCGTTCTTAAAAATAAAATTTCGTCGAAATAACCAAGCGGTCTATTGGAAACCGTGTGTTGGGAATATAAAAAGACCATATTTGTCAGAATGTCGTATATTTTAGCAAAATTCAAAATCAGCGGTACGATGCGAAACGGGTCAGAAGCATGTGGATCAGAGTTGTCGTGTAACAATAACGCTATCAAAATAAAGCTTTAAAAAGTGTTAGGTAGACCCGTCACTTTTGACGAACTTTTCGTATTTTGGTCAAAAATGCCCAGATTTTGCTCGATATCGGCTTAAAATGGGCATTTTTTGGCCTGCGGTACGGCATGGAATGCGGGGCCGTACTGGGGTCCTGCCGTACCGTACTCCGTACCGTAGTGTATGGTACTTAAAACGATACGGCCCGTACCGTAATACCATCTGTAAAGTCTATGCTCTTGGTACGATCCAAAACACTCAGACATGGAGCCTTAGCCAAAATAGTCTGAAGCCCGAAACATGATTCGAGCGCGGCTTTGGTTATTGATTCGGTTTTTCACATTACTTGAGTTTATTTTAACGGGCCGAGAAAGTGGCCCTTCGGGTCCTGAGAGGAGTAAGGGCGGTGGTCTCCAGTACGGGAACGAATGTTGTCCACGACATTTGCTTGCAGCTCCGCTCAACTTATCTTACCCGGAACTGGTCCATTAGGAGCTCGTCTGCGGCCTTCAATCGCTCAACGAACGCATGAGCTTGCTTTACCAGTTCGTTCTCCATGAGAGCTCGTGTACATCTTTCGATCAGCTCGTCCACTTGCAACTGGCCCGCGAGTCGCAAGTGGATGATCACATGCTGAGCGATATCGCATCCTGCGGCCGTTGATTGTACGACTATGAGTTAACAATGCCTACCATCAAGCTCAGGCGCCAGCGGTGCTATGGCGACGAGAAAGAGTTTGAATTCGTGGGCTGTGACGTCCTTTAGGCTGACTGTGTCCTTGTGTTTGTCACCCTCATGGTCAACGTCACCCTCATGGTGAAAGTCGAAGTCGAAGAGTCGATTTTGTTGAGTGTAGTGTTGAAGTAAAATTGTTTTTAAAAGATTCCAGGTTGCTTTGGTCGAGAAAAAACAGGTCGACACTTGAATTAGGCCGGGCAGGTCGGACCTCCGGCCGGGCCAGTCGGAGTGCTTATGGATAATTCCCATTGCTACGATATTTCCGTTACAAAACTTTCTCTGGCATTTGCGGACAAAAATTAGTTGCGTGCAGTAACTGTCCATAAATTGTTTTATACGTGCAGTCGGGATTTGGGAGTGGGTTAGCCGTCTGACCAACCGATTTGCAGTAATCAACTAGTCTTTTATGCTGCCGATTACCTGACCCCTTTGTTGGCGTAGAGGTGCTGAGTATCGCAGTCGAAGGTGACGTCGTGGAGTCCCGTTCTCACTCCATAAGCACCGTCAGTGGCGTAATAGCTGTAGGTCGTGAGCTCCGCCTCCAGCGAGAGGAGTCATTCTCGACATATCCGAATTTTTGAGATCTCAGCCCCTGAACAGAGCATTTAGCGACCGCCTATCTCGCATGCCGGAAAGTTTTAAACAATTCCATAAGAACTGTACCCGCAAAGGAACCGCATCATCTGATTTTTTTCAACAAACTGCACGTTTTTTTAGGAATCGTCTATTATCCAACAGTTTGTTTGATGGGAACATAGTTTTCCAGTAGACGAACCGAACCGCTCAGTGTGCCACTTACGTTAAGTGCAACGACCTCCGAGAATCCTCTGCATTTCAGAACAATGCGCGACTCTAACACGCTGGTCGCGTTTTTCGTGCTATTCCGGCGAATGGCATACTCGGTTTTGCAGTGCCAGCGCTCAGCGTCGCTATAGCATTCAATGCTTGCCGCGAGGTCGTCGTCGTCCG
>JNEY01000147.1:14469-29115 GCA_020875895.1 Aphelenchus avenae | reverse complement strand
CAGGCGCGACGCTTCACCAGATCACCGGCCCGCCAGGCTAGACCACGATCCGACAGCCAGTATGTAAATCCTTATTCTACTGGCGCCTTTGCGGCGACTAGCGCACCACCTGCTGCTCTCAAATGTCTTTTCTGCCAATCTAAGCACCGTTCTAAATTTTGTGATCGCTATAAAACCGTCAGTGATCGTCGCAATCGAGCGCAGGAACTTGAATTGTGCTTCGCTTGCCTCCGTCCTTCCCACATGGCTCGGAATTGCCCGAATGCAAAGCCGTGCCGATTTTGTCAGGGCGCTCATCACAGCTTTCTCTGCCTGAGTAATGACCCACGCGGCCGGTCAAGGACGCGTAGTCGAGAACGCGACTTTAAGTCTCGGTCGAGGTCACCCGGCAGGCGTTCGGCGACTCCCGCCGCGCGACGAGTGGGGTTTCAGGAGAGGGAGGTAATTACTTCCGTCCAGGCGGCGACCGGAGAGGTGGCAGATGTTGAGGATGACGGATACGAATATGAGATCCCCGCAGAATTTGACTACGAGTCCGGAGATGAGACTGCAGCTGCTTGGGGGATTAGTTCCACCCTTGTAATTCAAGCGTCTTTTGCGGAGAATCGCTCACTGTCTAACCCGGTACACTTACCTACTAGGGATGTAAAAGTGCGCAATCCTGCCAACCGCTCTTTAACACGAGTCGAGACTGTGGTAGGTGACTCTGGAAGTCAGCTTACTTTTGTAATGGACCGTCTTGCTACCGATCTGGGTCTAAAACCTATGGGCGAGCGCCTTCTAAAAATCATCACGCTTCAGTCTTTGACACCCATAATTCATTCGTCTAAAATTTATAATCTCGAGATGCAACTTTCTAACGGTACATTCATGCCATTCCTTGCTTATTCTAAACCGGATTTGATCGGAACCATTCTTTCCATCGAGCCTTATCCTGTAACAAAGTTTGGGAACCTCTCTGATTGCTCTTGGGAACTGAACTATTGTGAACGAGAACCGTCGATTCTACTCGGTTCTGATGTAATGTGGGGCTTAGACATCTCCAAGGTGACAGTTCTGGCAAACGGGGCCACTATTCTGCGATCTAGGATTGGCTACATGGCGGTAGGGAAGATAAATCGCGGCATATCAAAGCCCGCTTGTAACGACTCAGCTGTAGCGATGACCGTTGTTCTCGCACCTCTACGCGCGACGCCTCTCCCCGAGACTTGCGCGAGCACCAATTACACCTTTCTCTGCGCACCGCTACGCGTGAAATCGGTGGAGGAAGTGTGCGCAAAGAGTTTGGACGAGCGAGTCGAGTTCCATTTTGCGCTGGAGAGTGCCGGAATTACGGATTGTCCCGTAATTTCGGAGCAGGATCTCGCTATAAGCATGTTTCAGAAGTCTGTAAATTACCATCAATCTGAAATGCGATATTATGTAAGTCTTCTCTGGCGCTCAGGTTTTCTCGACCTTCCTACTAACTTCCGCTACTGTCTAAAGCGCCTTCACAGCGATTGGAAATACCGCTATAAGGATAACCCATGGCTGCTTGAGCAAGTTTGTAAGTACTTTGAGCAGATGCGCGCTGATGACGTCATTCGAATTATTACTGATCCGCCAGTTCTGGAGCAACGCGTGGATGGCCCGCTGGTACACTACCTTGCATGGTTTCCAGTCGAAAAGGCATCGTCTACTTCCACTCCCGTACGGCCGGTTTATGACGCGTCGGCGAGAAGCCATAAATCTGCGAAAAGCCTAAACGACTGCCTACTTATCGGCGCTAACTTTTTAATGAACATAATAGGCTTCATAATTCGCTTTCGCATGGCACGGGTGGCGGCTTTCGGCGACATCAAACGAGCGTATCTAAATATCGGTTTAAATGAAGATTCAGTGGACTCTTGTCGCTTCGTTGCCATTGCGGACCCTTCTAAGGGCGTCTCAGAAGACAATCTAGTGCAATACCGCTTCCAACGCCTTACGTTCGGGGTATCTTGTTCACAATTCCTTCTAATGAGCGTAATTCGGGAGCATTTGAGGCGACAAAAAACCCCTCTGGCAGACGAACTTATTTTAAATTCATATTCTGATAATATAATGCTCCTGGGGGACACCCCGGAAGAAGTTCTTTCTAAAATAGGAGAAACGATTCGAATTTTTAAATTGGCCTCTATGCCCATTCACGAATTTTTCTCCACCTCCGCAGATCTAAACCGCACCCTAAAGGTCCCCACTGCGAAGATAGCTCCCAAAGTGCTTGGCGTCACATACGACACTAAGCGCGACATGCTGTCTTTCGCGTTTCACTGTGAGGACAGACCGAAAGTGGATTCTAAGCGCTCTGTTTTAAAAGCTCTTTCTAAAAACTACGATCCTTGTGGACTTTGTTGCCCAGCTCTGATCCTCTCCAAGCAGTTCTTCCAAGACCTTTGGACTAGGTACGGTAAGTGGAATGACCTCCTGACTTCCGCCGATCAGTGCTTCTGGAACGACTTAATTACCCAGTGGGCTGACACAACTGTCGAATTTCCTCGCTACATCGGCGTTCCGGGATTCAATGAAATCGAGATCCACGCGTTTTCCGACGCCAATCCGCGAACGATGTGTGTAGCTGTTTATCTCGTCTTTGTAAAGTCTGGTCGACGATTTCCGGTAATCGTCTACGCACGAACGCGGCTGGCGCCTTTGAAGAAGCCGCCGAACCTCCCGCGGCTTGAGCTAACAGCGGCGGAGCTCGCGTCGAGGGCAATAAATTTTATAAGAGAGCAATTAGGTCTCGATTGCAAAGCGTTTCTGTGGACTGACTCGAAGATCACGCTCGCCTGGATTCTCACCACCTCGAAGACCCTCGCCGTCTACGTTGTAAACAGAGTCCGCTCGATCAGGCGCCTCAAGGGGGCGTACGTGGGCTACGTCCCGACGGATCTCAACCCAGCGGACGCTGGAACGAAAGGGCAACCGATGAGGGACTTGCAATTTAATGAGGATGAATCGAAAATGAGCAGGAAAGCAGCGCTTTGGTGGAGGGGGCCAAACTTTGTAAAAACAGCTGAGCCTCCTGAGAAAGTTTTTAAAATAGAAGAACATCCTAGCGCAACAGCCTACGAAAAGTATATGTGCGACCCGGATGACACTGAAGCCGTAACTGCGATCGCGCTGGACTCTGCTTCAAGCGACGCGTTCTTTGAACCTCTAATCAACTTGTACCGATTTAGCAACGTGAACCGAGTATGGCACGCTATGACTTACGTTAAGCGCTTCGTAAATCTGACTTACAAGAAACCTCTGCAAGGAATTTTTAAATCTGCGCCTGCAGCGACTGACAGCCCAATTTCAGTCGAGGAAATAAAATTTTCTAAATATGTTGTAATTCGACAAGAACAGACGTTGAACCCTCCGTCAAGTGACGACATTGTAGAGTGCGGACTGCAGCGAGATCCAGAAGACATTATAAGGTGTAACGACCGGCTGCAAAAGGCTGGAATTGGATTTCGGTCTATCTTCCTGTCCTACACCAGCCATCTCGTACTCCTTCTATTGTTCTTCTTTCATCGACAATTTAATGCTCACTGTGGTGCGCAGCAGATGCTAACGCTGTATCGTGACGAATATTGGACCCCGCGGGCGCGCCGCCTAGCGCGTCAAATATCCGGACGCTTTTGTAATTGGTGCAAACGAGAACGAGCGAAACCGTTTGCATACCCACCTATAATGCCTCCTTTACCAGACTTCAGGGTCGCAAAAGACCGTCCGTGGGTCTCGGTCGGAGTCGACATGTTTGGAGCACTGACTATAAAGTGTCATGATGTCATCTGTAAAGTCTACGTGGCTCTTTTTACGGACCTTCTAAGTAGGTGCACGCACTGTGAGATCTGCTCTGATTTATCAGCTGACAGCTTTATAAAGGCCTTTCGCAGGTTTTGCAGTCGTCGTGGGAAGCCAATTTTTCTTCTAAGTGATTCTGGTGGAAATTTCGTCGCTTCTAAAGAAATTTTAGAACAAGCTTGGAACCCCGTAAATCCCCAGTCCTCCGTTATAAGGTATATGACCGAATCTGGTATAAAGTGGAAGATGATACCAGCGTTATCCCCGAATTTTGGCGGTTCTTGGGAGAGAATGGTTGGCATCATCAAAGGCCCACTTCGACGTGCGATCGGTCGACGCATTTTAACGCTTGAAAGTTTAACGACGATCTTGTGTGAATGCGAATATTTATCAAATATTCGACCTTTAACTTTTTTGTATCAACAAGGTGAAGCGCTTATTTTAAGACCGATCGACTTATGCCAGCCTCTACAGCCCACCTACCAGCCGTTCCTTTCTAACGTATGGGACAACGACGACGAGTGGCTACCGAAAATCGCTTTAAAAGGCAAAATTATAAAAACCTGGACCGAAGCTAACCGTATTTTAAAAGTGTTCTGGGACCTGTTTCGAACTGAGTATTTAAACTACCTGCGCGAAAGATCTTCTCGTTTCCGCCAGACGAAAAGCTCTACCGGAGCGTTCCCCAAGATCGGCGAAATTGTGCTTGTAAAGGTCCAGAATGTAAAAAATAAGCTTCTCTGGCCACTCGCGCGCATCATAAAAATTCAGCCTGGCGAGGACTCTAATGTTCGCGTAGCTGTGGTTGAAACCACTAAAGGTAAACAGCTTCAACGGCCAATCCATCACTTATACCCGCTCGAAGTGAACGACTACGAGGACCGAGATGACGATACTGACACCGCCATAAGCGCTACAGTGATTGAATTTCTAAAGTATTTTAACTCGCGTAAAATAGCTCTAGCCGTTTTACTCAGCTTGGTACCTGGTATCTTCGCTGAGGGCGGAGAGCGCCCTTGCGTGGCCCCCATCAGCCATCTTGAAAGGGTCGACGCTCACGACTGCCGTCCTTATGGCTTTGTAATTTACTCATATCTAATCACCGATCCGTTACGCTACGAAGGCAGCGAGGTGTACGATGGCGGCGCAATTTTAAAAGGACCGCTTCAGTACGAATACTGCTTCATCGAGCACCAATGCGAATTCGGCCATCTGCGACGGCACGACATCGACAGGCGGCACAAAGTTTGTAGTCTGGAGTGTGTTTGTCCCGAATGGTCGTCTGGGTGCAGTCACTTTAACAGCCCCGACGGCCTGCAGCACTCTAATCAATCCCGCCCGGAAGTCCGCAACGCACTTGAATCGATTCATCCAAATGTCTGCGGCATGGCCCAGAGTGACCGCTGTCCGTTCGCCGTCCGTCGACACCTGTTTCAGGTGCAGCTGTTAGACAACAGCACGTGGCTTGTTGAGTCACTGAATTTGAGGTTTGAGGAGTACCACGAGGATGACATAATGTGTCAGTACGGACGATTTAACGCAAATTCAACTCAACCTGTAAGCGGCACACCTGATTTTTGTAAAGCGTTTTCGTGCAACGTAAATGCGACGAACTTCTGCTGGCTGCCTCATCACAACCGAGCGTACCTTTTAACAGCTAAGGGCAAGGTTCTCATCTCCGCTTGGGGACCTAAAGAAGCATTAGTTTTCGTCGAGAACCGTACAATTGACTCTGACTTTAGTTCGCAAGAGATTAGCATCAGTTGCTTAGAACACGGATTTGAGCTGATCTCGAACGACTCATTTTCTAAAGCAGAGCTCTGCGTCGAGAGCCATTGCGTCTGGCTAGCCGAACCAATGGTCTTGCCAGCGAATGTAACGTTTCCCCGCGAATACCTGGAGCATGACCATCTTGTAACGCTGGAGCTATGGAAAAATCATCATAAAGTACTGGAAGTCGACCATTTTTGCCCGGGTATCGACTTCTGCAGCGGACATAACTGTCTCTTCTGCTATAAAGCTATCGAGTGTGCATCGGTTGGCGCCGTTGTAAGTATAATTTCCGCCACATTCGTATGCTTCCTATATGCTGCTGCTGTTGTAACAGTACCTGTATTCCTGAGAGCTCACCGCATTTATAAGAATCGTGCGAATACCAATGATGCAGAGCAGCCACGTGTCGGTGACGAGATCGAACTGGACGTATTCGGTATAAGGCTAGATGAGACGCATTCCTCGACAGAAAACGGAACAAGAGCGTCAGTTTCGGTTACGATACCGCCTGTTCCGTACATTCGTTTTAATGCGCCGCCTGTGATGCGACCACCCATCCTACCTATAAGACTTACCTCGACTCTTTTAACGCTTGCTTTGCTTGTGCTAAACCTTCATACCGTCGACTCCTGCACTAAAACCTGGTCCATGACGGTTCCTGAAGAATCCTGCGTACGAAGCGAGAACGGAACGACTTGTAGTTTTAGCTATAACACACCCATGTCAGTTTTCGGAAATCATTCCGAATTTTGCTTCCTGGCAAAGGACCCGACGACTTCGGCGATGGCGACCGTTCGCATCACATCGCTTCCACTGGCTCTAAAGTGTTCTAAGAAAGACGTCAGGTTCTCTAGGCCGCATAGCATTCACATCCATTCGGTCCGTCGTTGCCCGAATACCGGCAGCTGTCACGATATGATGTGTTCGACGACTAACAGTACGACTTTAATCCCTGAATTGGGCAACATTCCTGCTAACTACCCGTCAATGACCGAGTGCCACGACTCCTGCGCATGGCTTACTTGTAAATGCTTCTTTGGAGGGTCTTCATGCACTTTTGTAAAAACCTATGCTACGCCGGAAAGCGAAGTCATTCAGGAAATGTTTAAATGCAGTTGGAACCCCGTCCTCCCTGTAAAGCTTGAGATCATTGAAGGACATCATCATCGCAATATAAACGCCAGCTTGACTTACGACCAAGACTATAGGGATAACGAAGTTGAATTGGGACTGATTTCAGCCAGTTATCCCCCGTTCGATAGAATGTCTTCCGATTTTATCGAGTCTAACAACCACGCAGCGCTTGTAAAAGGCACGCTTGCGCCGACGCTAAAATGCGGCAGTGCTAACGACGCTTATCGATTTCAATGTAAAATGCTTTATCAGCCATGCGAGATCCACGATGCGAACGACATAGCCGTAGGTCGTTGTCCGGACAGAGATCCTATCACAGAGGCCTTCGAGCAAAGCGGATGGCGACTTCCATTGTACGACGGAAATATAAAGTTTAAGTTCGCTAACGGCTCCATTCTGGCTAGCACCCTTCATGGACGTTCAGAACTGCAGATTTCTTTTAAGAACATGAGGTTGACGCGACTTGAGGACAATAGCACCTGCGACCTAAACGTTTTAAGCTTGAAAGGCAGCTATAATTCTGGTTCTCTGGCGATACTGAAGTACTCCTGTAAAGCTAATATTGGCGCTGTTGTAGGGCACGCTGAGTGCAAAACCGTCTCATTCTCCGTTCGTTGTAGCGAAAATGATTCTGTTTTAACGCAAAGGCTTACCTTTAACCATCCGGACGTCTCGGAATCCTGCGTCCTTTCTTGTCCTGCATCTAAAAGTGAATTTAAGTTGCAAGCAAGGCTAAAAGGTGTCGGTAGTTTGGACAATATTGCCAGTACTAGGTACGGGGGATGGTCAGAATTCCCACTAGAGGTGCCAAATATTTTAAGCTTCATCTGGCAGTCTTTGTTTGTCGATCATTTAAGGTTCTGGGCAGCGTTAACGATCTTTGGTTGGATCTCTGTAACACTCGCTCTGATCGTCGCCTTTAAATTTTTAAAGTTTACCACCTGTTGTCTGATACTTATCGTCGTTCTAAACGTTAGTTTTAGTTCCGCGATGGCCGATAACGACGACAAGCTGCCGCCCCTACCGGCACACATGGAAAAGCTCAGTGTCGAGGAAGAACAAGCGCTCCTGGCAGCTCCCGGCGACAATTCTAAGCCAGAAGAACCGGCTCAACGGCCGCGAGTGGTCCCGCCGGAGGCCGCAGAAGTCCCGAATGAAGCTCTAATGGACGACGATCTGAGCGAAGGCGAAGAAGGCGAGTCGGAGCACAGTGAAGAAGACCGGGCTGAGGAAGATCAGCAGCAGCTGACCGATGAAGAATGTAACCGCCGCTGGCGGCGCGGTCGGAAGTTCAGCTACCGCGAAGAAGGTCTGGGCCCAGACCCGGACACCCGCCGCTCGCTCACCGAGCTCATCGAAGAAGCGGCCGACGACATTCTAAAGGACCAGTCTAAAGGCAAGGACATTGCCTGGCTCTTCAACCACCCAAACGGCAGAGCCCTCCTAAACCGCTACATCCGAAAGCTGTACGTCTACTGCCCGGAGATCCGCTCATGGCTGCAGGTCAAATGGGTCGACCCTCGGAACGCCTACGACTTCTACCTGACCTCGCCCAAGAAGCCTCCGTACAACAAAACCAAGCTAAGCGTCGCCGAAGTCTACCGTTGTAAGCGGATGAGCCTCGTCTACCCTCGCGACAATCTCATCTACACCGGCGAGTACACGGGCTCCTGGCCGGCGGAGCGCCTCTTCTGCGACGCATGGACCGTTCTTGAGGCAAGCAGTGTCGGTAAGGAACGCCGCCACGAGCGTTCCTGGAAGACTGTAAGTACTCGAGCATCGGATTCTAAAGGCGACATTGTAAAAGATTCCGATTCTCTAAGCGAGCCAAAAGTGGCCTCCATCGTTATAAAAGTCTCCAGCAATAAGCGTAAAATTGTAACTAACCCTTGGTGTAAGAATTCGGTTCAGAGCTCGAAGGCAGAATCGGACCAGCCAGGACCATCAGGCGCCGCTGCGCAGAAGCCAAAACCGTCGGAGAAGCGACCTCGAGTTCACTGCTCCTGCGGAAAGCCGATGCGATGCGAAGACTGTGACTAGCCGTGCAGGCGAAGAATTCGGAGAAGGACACATTAGTTTTAGCCGTACAAATTTTTGTATTTGTCTTAGTTGCCTCCACTTTTGTCTTTTGTATTAGCTAGTCATTCGCTGAGTCTGCCTCTCCCTTCGTCCCCTACCTCCCAGCTTACCTCTACAACCCCCTTTCAGAAGTAGCGTACCGTTAAGCAATTTCGGCCGCCCCAGGATGTCGCGGCCAGCCCCGCTTCCGCTCCCGGCTGGTCGCACGCCCGCCTGATCCGATGCCTCCTCGCCAAAAGCTCCTCCTCCTTTCTTGCCTCCGATCGCCGTAATGTGGAATGAAGGCACTCTCGCGAATAAACGCATTGAGAAGCGGCTGCTTGTGCCTTTAGCGTCCGTCAGACTTTGAACAACCGATAGCTTGAGCTTTGTAAGGTTTATTGCTGTATTTCGTTGTAAAGGGCTTTGGTGGGCTTCGGCTGCCCCCACATTTCTGCATCTCATGCGGGTCGGTGAACATGAACGTGAGAGTTGGACTTGCCACATTGATCGGCTTCATGTGACGCGGGGATATTGCCAAAGACCTTTAGAAGAGCACGCAGTTTGAAAATTGCTTGATGAATCAGCTTGTGCTTGCTCTTCGCGTTGTCGTACCACTTTGCTGGGTCAACACGCGGTTCAGTCGATAGTGATGAGACCTAGAATGTTTATTGTGCAACTGTCTTATGTCTAAGGATGTCTTTTTGATAGTAATATCTGTCAAAATGTACCTTAATGCGGAAACACAGCTGAATTTGGACATAGCCGGCGATGAGGGCCACTTTCCAGTACTGGGTTGCATCCTTATTCAACCCGCTCAAAAGGACCTCAACGACTTTCGGAACCGGGGCCATGGCAGTGGCGATCTGGGTTTTACTCCCTTTGAAGAGAACGTTCAGAAGAACGATCCCATCGTAGAGACAGTGGCCGGAAACAGCGCTCTGTACCAGACTTTGCAGCCCGTCGCGAAAAATTTTCTCTGGTGGGTCGCAGGTGAAGCTGCATTGAAGAAATAGAGTTGTCAGTACTTCGACGGTGCGAACGGCAATCTCCGCATAAGTTGAAATTTTGCATGGAAATGCCCCGATCATCTCGACCGACGCCTTTGCGGTACTGACACCAACTATCAAAGAGGCAGTGGTCGGCACGGGTCAATGGGATTTTCGCAGGTCGGCTTCCCCTCCCGCCCCGCGAGTGGTCCGCGACTTCGGTTATCACCCCTTTTGAAAACATATGTTAAAATAGTCAAAGAATCTAGGTAGTTTAGTTTGTTACACCTACACAACCTACGAGGCATTAATGTCAGGACGTCGATATCATTGTATTTCACAGTGGGTCAGGTACAAAGGCGGCATCTTTGCCAGGTAGCATATATACACCTTTGAGTGAAGTGGGTACGAGTTTCTTTGGCACGCCGTTTTCTCGGAGCTTTTGCTTCAGTGCCATCAGTTCGTCGTGCTCAGTCTGCCATTTCCAATCGAACGGATTGTTTCCGGTGACGGGGAAGTTGCAGCTCTTGCTGGAAGATCCGTACTTCGCGGTCGCTCTCACGTAGACGGTATCATCCCGGACGACGTTGTACCATGGCGACGGTCTCATTTCTGTAAATAAAACGTTGGTACCGTATTTCACCTTATTACTACGCCACATTCTTAATAAGTCGAAATACCACACTAATTTTTGTAGTGGTTCTAGTAGCTTATTTAATAATTTGTATGATTTGTACCCGGTGGCAGCAGGGACTTCGTGTCCATGAGGCGCTGATGCGCAACAACCTCGTCCGCGAGCTGCTGGGCTGCGTTGTCCAGCGAGACATTCCTGGACCTTGCTGCGCAGTAGTCGTTCTGCCCGTCGTCAAGGCTGACGTAGAGGTCGAATTTCGTCGGAAGTCCACACTCGTGATCAGCAACGGACAACGAAGCCGATACGAGCTCACGTAAAAGTGATTTTGGGTGTGAGTCCCATTGCTGCTCGGAAAGGATGCTGGCTGCTGCGACGGTTATGTCAAAGTGGCCGCGTTCCTTGCACACATCACCAAACCCCAATTGCGTACGCAAGTACAGCGTTCACAAACGGAAAAGTCCGGGCATCGAATAATGGACATGCTTAGGTCTCAGGCTTGAATAATTTCAGTGGTTAAATTCCCGAGGTTTTGCTGGTAGGCACTGTTGCACAGCGTTAGTGGGTGTGGCCAGTCAGATTCACCCACCCAGGGCGTTGCGATCTCGCGCTGTGGCCGGTATTAGTCAGCACAGACAAGTAAGCACACGGTCGAATAACTACGTACAAACCCCAGACGATGGACCCGATTCAGCATAAGTTGTTTTATGACTTAAGATTACCTTACATACAGAGAAAAAATTAAACTGATTTCCGTTGTGAGACTACACATAAATGTTTGATGTTTAAGTTTTTCTTCTTTCAGAAATCGCTAGCTGGGAACGTCGTATCAACGAAGCCAGCAGGATCGCATGCCCGATTTCGAGCTACCGCAGGCTGGTTCAGCTGGCTGACCGGCTCGTAAAAGCTCGTTGCATGAACCCGCTGATTCGGGAGACGATTTTCGAGGGTCTGCAGCAGCAACTGCACTCCATGTACATCTTTGCCAGCGACGTCCTCGCGGAGGTGGGGATTTCACTGACGGAAGCAGGCGCTGAGGTCCCGTTGCCGCAAGTCGCTGCTCCGCAGGTCCACGTGAAGCAGGAGTCCGCCGACGCTCCGGACGTGCAGGCGGACGTCAAGAAGGAGGTGGAGGAAGGCGTCGCATGCGTGGTCGATGCTCTGCAGGATGCGATGGGAGAGCCATCAGAATAACCTTGTCGTAATGTTTCTGCTATGTTCATAACCACCGTCGAAGTCATTAAACTTGTACGCAGTACGACGTAAAGCGAGACTGAGCAAACCAGGCTTACCTAGTTGCAAAGACTAGGAACACTTAGACACAGAGAGAAAATTCTTAGAATAGGTGAGCTCAGTACCTTCAGTGTTCATTAGAAAATATTAGCCTTGAAGTCTTAATTCACTGATGCGAAAATAAGATACGTTTTAAATTCTCTTCAAAAATTCTCTTCGAATGACGCTATTCACAGATTCCTAGCTGAACATCTAGAAGTTAACGTCCCACAGCTTTATGCCAAGCACAAACTTTTAAACTGTTAGCGGTGGCTTTTCTGAGTCTTTATGCCTCAAGCTGTTGGAGCGCAACCGTCGGTGTGGACACAAAGGGGAACTCACCCATCGGCGGGAGTCATTAGAATTACCACGCAGCGACTTAATGACCTTCCGGACCGCGACGGAAGGGTCTCGCTGCATCCGCGAAAGGCACTCCAAAACACTGGTTTAACCAGACCAAGCCCGGATCCGGGCGCTAACTTAGGACCGTGGGTGAAAGGAGCAACTTGATATTTGTCACTATGAAGGGTTTCATAGAAATCAAGAACTCGAAGAACGGTAGCAAACAAAAGAGTGAGTTGACTTTCCGGAATGATCCGCACAGGGGGCCGTATGGATAGGTCACTAAATTGAAGCGATTTACACACAGATCCTCTTTAATTCTAGTATTAGCATGAGGGCACACAATGGTTTTAGTCACTTTACTTCATTGCGTAGCATCTCTGATCGTCAGACGACGATTATGTACAGAATGGTTAGTATTGAGTCGTACGAAACTGTGGAAAACAATGAAAAAGCGTCCGTCGGACATAAATGAGAGTGACTAACGTAGTGGAAGGTGGAATACGGGTACCGAGAATGAGTAGGAAGAGTTCACGCATGCTAAATTGCTGTGATATGTGATCCGTTGTCGTCGGCGATCCGAGCGGCATGTGCATGTGCGAAACGACGTTTTGCTAAAGTAGTCCAGGATAGGCGTGAGTTCAAGATCTGAAGATCAAACGATTACTAGTTCCGGAAGGATATGCACCGTGGAGACGTAGATGAACGTTCCCGCCGAGAACCGTAATAGCACGCCGGTCGCGAAGTTCCACAATAGCATGCCAAAGCCGCTCTGAAATTACCAGTTCAGGATTTGTGAACGCAAAATACTGTTGGGTATTTAATAACATAACAGCTGAAATGCAGAAATGAACCCTACGTGCTGTATGATCTTAGGTCTGTCTACCCCTTATTTTTCCTGCGCACGTATTTGCTCTTTGAAGCTGACGAGTTTGAAGCTGAGCGGTAGATAACGAGTGTATTTGGGTAATACGCCGTTCTTCCCTCGTTGAAGTTTTTGCGTAGGTATACTTACGGCGGACAACACGTAGTAGCTACCAAGCGTGCCGAGAGGTGCTGCTAGGTAGAAGATGCTTCCGTACGTGGAACGTCTCAAGACCCTCAACCTCTAGAAAGCTGACGAGGGCGAACGGCGCAGGTGTCTAAATGCTCATTACTTCTTCACGTTTGTATGGGTGCCCGCATCTTGTGTAGCACTATCGCCAGAAAGACGACCATTCGTACGTCGAGTTTATTCATGTCGAATGCGCTTGCAGGCGTGATACCGTCGGCTAAACTGTATTCTCTCTCTCAAGAAAGACGAATTATCGATCCTACCGACAGCATGAACGATGAGATCGACAGTCACTGTTAGCGTGCCTCTGACTCCTAAAGACAATATTGTACATTATGCTTAACTTGTTAGCTCAGTACCGGCATGCGATGACTTTGAAATTTGATCTACGAGTAGCATGAAGAGAAAACCGAGCATTAGTGTCAGCCCGGTACTATTTGGATCCACGTGCGTAAAAACTTCCACATGCTGATGGCCACCCGTGGAAGCAACGTGCTCTACCCTCGGCGAGTGCAAGTGTTGTTACGACAGTGTCGTGGGCGCTGCCAACTTCGGCCGAAGGGGTTGCAGCCTTCATGCTAAACAAGTGGGATTTTGTGTATAAAACGCCATGTGATGAGGGTCGATGAAAGACGGATTTGTTGGATTCAACCAAGCATTCTGACGGAAAGAGGAAAAACAACGGGAATGTTTGACTACACAAATTTTATTTGTTTCCACTACACTTTCGAATATTTTCCGTTAAACATGCCAGACTTAAAATGAAACACGACGCCTTTAGAGCTTGTCAAGGTTGCCACAATTGTAGGACAATTTATACGTGCAAGAACATACTCTCTGTTCACAGCTGCCTTCAGATTTTCCGGCAGTAACCATGGCGTGTCGATGGTGTCCACCTTGAGTACGCTCTCGTCTTTCAATATTGCATTAGTGACCATCGCATGCACGTCTATTGGATGTAGCTCTAAACCTTTCAGCAGTTCCAAGCGGGGTAAAGCAAGACCTCACCACGAATGGGTCACATAACGATTCGAGTCCTTCCCATATGATGACGGAAAAACACGGTGCTGATTAGTAGACCCTCACCGACTACGCTCACCATTCGGACTTTGCTCTGAAAGTGGACGACTTATGGTTTATTCACCTTCTACGGATGTTACCTCCACGAAGTTGAAAACTAGCGGTACGCGTCTGGACATGTAGCTACCGACGAACATGTCCCACAGAGTCCATAGAGAAACTGAAGGCCCTCCGTTGCGACGCGTGTTGGTCGCTGGTAGTGTCTAAAACGTCAATGTATTTTCTAGAAATTAAACTTCACTATGCACTTTTAACATGAGATTCACAAGACTGCATTCAGACAAACGTAGAGCTCGTAGGAAGTAGCCAAAGACAAAGCGGGCTGCATGCATCAAGCTACCCTGGTGAATTCGCTATTGATTGACTGATCGGATCTTGTTGGTTATAGGGGGGGGGGAAACTTTAGGGGTGGGGGAAAAATAGGTCGCCAACTTTAGGGGTGGGGGAAACTTATAACCTTCGGAAACGCTTGTACTACTCTTCGAACTCACTTTGAACGCTCA
>JNEY01000146.1:284530-307459 GCA_020875895.1 Aphelenchus avenae | reverse complement strand
CCAATGGTTTTAGCAATACGCGTGGCAAGAAGACCAAGAAGCTCTCAACCGGCCGCCCGCTAAAGCTGCAGGAACTCGACACAGGCCTTGCGGAATGGGTCAAGGAGCGTCGGGCACAAAAGCAGAAGGTGACCTACAAGCTGATCCTGCACGAGGCTGCACTGCGCCTGAAGAAGATTCCGTCCGGCACGAGTTTGCTGAAGGTAAGGAAACAAAACGTAGTAACGTATAACCACGCTACCCACATTTTAAGCTCTCCGATGGATGGCGTCGCCAGTTCCTACGTCGCCACCGGTTTACGCTTCGGAAGCCAACGTCCGTAGCCCAGAAGCAACCCTGTAAGGGGGCCGGGCCCTCCGGCCCCCGGCCCCCGCGGGGCCGGGGGCTACGGCCCCCGTTGTAAAACGCATCAAATATTTAGCGCACGTTTGTACTAGCAGTTTATTCCGCGATACAACAATGCAACGGTGAAAGAACGTCAAAATTTAGTAGTGTTTTGCAATCATCAGTCTGGAAACCGTCTGGGGCTTGAGAGACTCTCTGCTGTCGGTTATAAGCAGCTTCAGACGCCGGAAAGCCCTCTCGCAGGCTGCGCTGGATGCCGGAATAGCCAGATACTTCATAGCTACAGCTGCTAGCGATGGAAACTGGTTCTCGCGCCCGGCCCAGAACTCCAAGATGTCGAACGAATTTGACGTCGTTTCGGCGAAGTAACCGTTGACGTATGTGTCCAGTTCGTCAGCCTCTGGGCGCTTATCAGGAATTTCTTCGAGTGTGTCTGCGGCCGAGCTCTGGAAGTCAACGTTCGAGTCATTAAGCTGAGTGGCCGGCGGTCCCCACCGGTGCATCTCGTTTCGGACTTTGTCGTGCACCTGAATTTAACGGCCATGCGACACACATAGGTTTTTTTATAACCTTTTTCTTTTCCTCTTCTGTCAGATGGCGCAAATGCCGCAAGCGAGGATTCAGGAACGTTGCCACCCGGTGTGCGTCGGTTATGAGCCCCTCCTCGAGCTTGCGATCGCTAGCAAGCAACACGCTCTTGGCGAGAGCACGCTTCATTTCGCTGCTACCGGCAGTCGGCGCCATCGCGTCGGACATCGATTTCCGCAGCTTTAGAACGTGTTTCCAAACGAGATGGATCGTTGGAACATTTTCGGCCTAAAAAGAGATCTAGTAGTTTTGAATACGGTAACCAAAAGCTCACTTGCAGAGCCGTTACCGGCTCCTCGAATTCAGCCAGCACCGAAATGCACACGTCGAGTTCGTTGCGAAGCCCGTTAATCTTTGTAATGGCGTCCACGACGACCTTGCCCATTCTGCTTGCCCAGGCCGGATCCTGCTTCATCTGGATGAGAGTATCAAGGCATCGTCTGATGTCGATGCACACGTTTAGCACCGAGAGCCATCGAGTGTCCGCCCCTCGAGTTGGTTTGAAGCCAATCTTGGTCACGACCTGAAAGGTGGGCCGGTGCAGGAACTCTAGATAAAGCAGTTTTTCCAACCTTTTGCATGCCACGAATGTTGTTAGCGATGACTTGGGCAGTGTCCAGTACCTCCTTCGCATTGTCGATCAGCTGCATCTCCCGCTCGGTAAGTGAGCCGTTTTGACGAATGGACTTGTACAGGTCGAAGGCGCGGTTACCGATTGTGTTAAGCACGTGCGCAATGCATCTGACCGCTGAAATGTGTCACTGCGTCCATGTACCACAACCATAGTCTTACGATGAAATTGGTCGCGAGACATCGCAAGCACGTTCTTCCCTTCATCGGTCACGCAAAAGACGCCTCGCATGTCTTCTTCCTTCAGACCGACGGTTTCGATGGCATCGAGAAGGTGAAACCATATCTGCTCCGCCTCTTTGCTCTTGATATCGGACCCGTCAAAGCCGATAGGGAGAGCTCGAAGCTTCCAACCGTCCGCTGCAGGCTCGACAAAGTGTGCCACGACTGCGAGGTAGTCGCCCACGCGGTGTCCGTAGTCGAGGCTTATTGCGCCTCCGTGCTCCTTAAAGGGCTCCAGCAGCTGCTCAGCTTTGTTGATTCGCGAGCTGGCTATGCTTTTGCAGTGAGACGCAATCGTGACGCGGCAAGGAAGTACGCTGCTGAGGTCGACAGGACGTTTGCGTTTTACGCTAAAGGGGACAATAATTCTCCTTCTCTTTTGAAGTACATACCCGAAGTTGATAAGCTCGACAACAAGTCTGTGAATCGGATCGCTCTCTAGTGCGCGGAACGGAGCACCTGAGTCGATGGCGTAGTTAGCCAGCAGTGCCGAAATCTGGCTCTTTTCGGCATTTGTGAGTACTTCCGGCATGTAGCTCGTTATGCTCGAAGTGGTCGAAATCGGCGTCGAAGTGCGTGATGTGCCCTCGTGCTTTTTGCTGTGGCGGCTGAAACCGTTTTTTCTCATTTTCAGTCGGACAAATTAAGCGTACCTTAGGTGGCCACCGCGAGCTTGCATTAAGTCTTGACAGACAGTGCACCTCACAAACTGAGCAGCCTTGCCGGCTATAGCAGCGTCCTTGTCGCCAGCCGCACTGTAGTAAAGGTATACGTAGCACGAGTCCTTCTTGTTGACGGCAAAGAGGTAGTTTCGCCCAGTCCGACTCTCGGCCTTTATGATCTTTGCGATTTCGCTCTTTGCGAGGTCCTCTGCAGCTTTTTGTGGCAGGCCTGCAAACGACAGAACGTCCGTTTTATTCCAGACACGCTATTTTTTCTGTTTTTGGCTGTTGAGAATGTACCTGAATCTGGAGCGGTATCCACATCGACTGCTCCTTCTTCAAGGTCGTCGTCGGGATCTAGCTGCATCTGAGAGCCTTCACTTTCGCCAGTGTCATTCGTGTCATCCATGAAGTCCTCGGGAAAGTCATCGAACGGTGAACACATCGCTAAACTAAGAAATGACAAGAGCATTGCAATTATGACTAAGCACCGGAGCAAATGACTAATGTAACAAGCTCACAGCGTCTAGCTAGGAGGCTGATCCTGCGAAAACAAGGGTGAGTCATTCCGTACGCACGCGGGTCAATAGTAGCCGGGGGCCTGGGGGCCGGCCCCCGGCCCCGGGCCCCCGGCCCGGCCCCCATAAAAAAAATTCTCGGCCCCCGGCCCGGCCCCCAGGCCCCCGGGGGCCGGGGGCCCGGGGCCGGCCCCCCGGCCCCGGGCCCCCTTACAGGGTTGTGTCCAGTTCGTCAGCCTCTGGGCGCTTATCAGGAATTTCTTCGAGTGTGTCTGCGGCCGAGCTCTGGAAGTCTACGTTCGAGTCATTAACCCTGTAAGGGGGCCCCCCTTACAGGGTTGCCCAGAAGGCACCTGCCGATCGTGCAGAGAAGATCGTCAAGTTTATCACTTACACAGAGCAGTTGCGAAAGAAGGGGAAATTCAAACAATTCAAATTCAAAGGGAAAATGTGTTCGGTGCAGACGAAACCGGAATTTGGCTCAACCCAACCAATGGTCTGTGCGTGGAGCAAGTAGGAGCTAAGGACGTAAGTCAATTAGACCTTTATGGATAGGTATCGGTATCGGTGAATGCGATTTCAGGTCACCATCCTCTCGGCCGGCAACACAAAGCTCCGTATTACCGTCATGCTGACGGCAAGCAGCGACGGCACGCGCATGAAACCGTTCGAGTTGATGCCGTTCGGCCCCAAGTCGCGCACATTCAAGAAGACTAACGAGAAATTCGGCAAGAGGCTCCACCTGGTGTGGCAGCGCACAACATGGATGGACAATGAAATTACCAAAATCTATCTCGAGAAAACCTTCGGAGGCATTTTGGGCTTTTTGTAAGGAATGTTATTCACATCCTAATCAAATCAATTTGTTTCAGCAAGCCAAAGCAACTTCTCATTTGGGACGCCTTCAAAGCACACACTAGCGTGGACACGGAGAAGGTGCTCAAATAACTGAAGCTGCAATGTTCTGTGATCCCCGGCGGCTGCACCCGATTCATCCAGGTAAAAGCGAAACTATACGACGCATGCTAAATCGCCGTTTTAGCCGGCCGACGTCAGCTGGAACAAGCCTTTTAAGGCAAAGTTCCAAGCACTCTACGACCAATGGATGCTAGATGGCGAGCACGAGACTACGGCCGCAGGAAACCCGAAGCCGCCGCAGCCCGAGCAGTACCTCGAATGGGTGCTGGAAGCCTGGTACGACGGTGTCACGAAGGAGTACGTGATCAACTCCTTCAAAGCCTGCGGCATCGGCGCTATCGGAGGAGCTGACGACCACCTCATCCACTGTCTGAAAGACGGCAACGGGATTCCGAACGGCTTGTACGAGCTGACTAAAGCACGCGAAGCTGCGGAAGCGCAGGAGCTAGCGGAGATCTTTGCGGGATTCGAGATCGAAGCTCCGGACGAGGACGACACTGGACACGTAAGCGACGTCGAAGTGGTTGACGACGAACAAGCAGCTTCCGACGACGAGAATTCCGGATCTGAAGACGAGAATTGCAACTTGAGTGATGATAGCGACTTCTAAAACGTGTGTTGCATAGGAATTTACGTTAATAAAACTTGTTGCTTATTGGTCAAGTGTCATTGAAAATATTTAAGAACGGTCCTAATATAAGAACAGTCCTAATATAAGAACACCTTTTGACCTCAATGAAAATATATAAGAACCGTTCTTATATTAGGACTTTTACGGTAAGCCACAATGACGTGGTCTACATACCCCCAGGGTGTCCAAAACATCATCGATTATCGATGATCGATATGCTTTAAATGAACTCGAATAGAAAAATGTGTATAAACTAGCCTCTCACGCAACGACGCTATCCGGGATCTTACAGGGTTTTGACGCCCATGCCCAGCAGGTGCAGAAGGAGCATGCGTAGTAGAAGCATGCTAAGCAGTAGCATGCTGAGTAGGCGCATGCGAAGCAGGAGCATGCAGAGAAGGAGCTTGTGAATCAAGAAGTATATACCTTCTACAAATTGAATTGTCCCTTGGTTGCCTTTCGACGAGTATTGTTTAATTCGATCCTAGTTATCGACGCGCACTTTAGTACATTTCCTACGGACCATACTTTGAAGAATTTATCGAGATTCCGCCCATCTCGAAAGGTGTATTCCACACGGCACAGAAAGATGTCCCCGACCTAGGTAGCAGTCTCTCCGACCTATGAGAGTGTCCCTCCGACAAACGAGTGTGACCCGCCAACCTCAGAATGTCTCCTTTCGATGCACTAAGGTAACCTGCCTAACATTTTGTTAGGGTTCTAGCGATCATGGCTGCTCTGCTGCATATAGGTAGCATGAACTGACGCACAATTCCGGCAGCGCCACTAGCTGGGTAAGAGGGAGCCACCGACCCGTGTCAGTACGACTGGACCCCGCCTTGCTTCTAACAAGTCGTGATATCGCGGGCTCGCTAGAGGCCCTCATCCTGACTCCTTTCCCTCTGCCCACACTCTCTTCGGATTCTCCATGCACACAAACCCTGGAGGCCCAGATCTGATAAATGTTCCTTCTTTTTACGCAAAGTTAGTGTTTCATAAATCAGCTTCCCTCATGCTACTTCTTTGTAGGACGACATAATAAGCCTGCTGATGGGAATGCATCAGGTGTTATTATGCGAAGACAAGTGCTGCCTACCGTTTCAGAACGCATTCATGATGTGCTGATCCGAAGAATTAAATGTGCCAAAAGAAAACAAACTGCGAGTCTTTTTATTTTATGTCATATTCCGAACATCGCCGTTGTAGCAGACAATATGTGGAGAGGCATAGAGCACGCATTGTGTTAGTCCACCATTTGACGGCTTTGGGATACTTTCCCTTTGCGGATAAGGCACAAAACCATTTCTTTATACGCGCTCCTGAGTAAAGTTCTAAAACAGCGCACTCACACCGTTACGATGTGATCGTCCTCTTAAACGGCAAGCGCACCTTGTTGTGAGCAGGCAAATCGGCGTACTCAGGCAGAAGATATCGATGACGCAGTTTAATGCCGACGACTGAATAATCGCCGCCAGGGCCGCATTTTTTGTCTGGTTGCCGATACGTGTTGAGCATGCTAGGAGCAGCAGGATAACGATAAGTTCCAAAACGGAGTACACTGCCGCGATGGAAGGGCCGACAAAATAGATCCACGTGTCCTCAAACATTATCACGTAGCCATCTGTCGCTGGCACTTCCACGAACGTCGCTTTACCCATCAACCCAGGAATAGCCGGAGGTAGTGCCATGTTCATGACGATTACTGGCAACAACCACATGTGGACGTTCTTCCAAAGGAAGATATTGCCACGGTTTGTTTTGAAAGCGTTTTCGAATATCCTGTCGATGCCAAAAGCACACAGTGACAAATCGCGCACCTTGCCTATTGCTAAGCGAGTAAACGCAATATATCGGTCCATGGATACTGCAAGATTCGAAACAAATTGAATAGAATACGCATAATTCATTGAGATAAATCCGAGGTTGCCGAGGGGAAATGGCTGCAGTACTTCGTACAGATAGCCCGCCGAGGGCAGTCTGAACCACAGAATAGTCTAAAAGCGACTAGTGTTACGTTGCGCTAATAGCGTATGGAATGTAGCTAACATCCGCGACGTACCGTCATGATCACTGTTACGTCGGCGATACTTCTCAGCAGGTAAAGTGCAAAGAATCCATGACAAAAGTCCGCGTTCTTCTTGTGGATTTTCCGTGACAAGCAGGCAACCACGCTCAAATGAAAGCAGACTAAGGGAATATCGATGACGAACTGAATCAGATCAGATACCTGTCGGAACATGTGAGCATTCCAAATAAAACTAACAAGCTTGCCAGCCTTTGGCAGCAGGTACACGATCGCAAGGTACACGCTACGTTGCTCACATGCCCGTAAATGGACCCCCATGTTACGCTTCGCTGAAGGTGTATCTTAGACAGGTAAAGATTGGTTTTGTTTGAGCTTTGTTCTTACGACTATTTTGTATCATGGGTAGCGAGAATTGGCACAAGGTGGTGCGTGCTCAAGCGTCGTAGACTTGTGTTTTTCTTTGAAAGAGTTTAATGAGGCTCCTTGCCAACTCTCTGCAACCGACCCTTCCACGCACTTTTTGGAGCACCACTGAGCTGGCCCTCTCGCTTCAGCGAACTGCTCGTATCTTCTTGCTACTATCAACTGCTAGTATTGGGACACTTTAGTATTGGGCGTTTCCTGGGCTGCTTATATTACCTTCGACCGTGCGTGGCTTTCGCCACTTGCATTACGTATGCGCATCCTCGAGTAAATGCCGTCAGAGCTCTATCAACTTTTGCCGCGTTGAGTGTAAAGTGCAACATTCTTCATCCGTGCCGCATGCTCTGCAAGTGCTTGCATTTTAGGTGAAGTGAACGTGCTCATGCGTTATGACGCTCGTACGCAACGCGTGCTGAGCACAACCAACTACGTGACTCCCGGATTAAACTGTGCACGGTTGGCCGAATTTGGTGCTCGAACAGAGAAAAGGGCCAACGCATTTTTCGCAGATTATATCGCAGAACGGCACGCGGTGCCGGTAGCCTGCAGTCAAGAACGATCAGCAACAACAGTCGCGTATCCGAGACTCGGATTTAGCAGATAGTCTTAACGCGTAGTTTAACGTCATTAGCGTCTGCATTTGGATGGTCCTGAAGCGTACGGATTTGATTTGAGTCATACAGAAGCGCCCAGGGACGATTAGCATGTCTCTTTTGTTGGATAAAGTAGTACATCCTGCTTACCGAGTGTGATGCCCAAAATGGCGGCACGACCTTTTATTTTTGCGTATCAAAACACCGTAGTTATGCTGTTTTGCAGCTCTCGCTTGACTGACCGTTTTTCGACACTTGCTGCATTGGCGTTCTTCCAAGGCTCCCCTGCGAGCACATGCATAGATCGACGCCGTCACAAGTGCGTAAACGTGCCCTTCAGAGGACGACAACATTGCAATACGTAGCCAGTTGACTTCCGCGTTTAGATGTTCCGCCACGAAAACGATCTCTTAGAGAGCAGAAAATGTGTCTAGAGGCTGGAACAAGGGTTCGTACGCAAGCTGTTGTTTTGTCAACATCCGGAAATACGGTATATAACTGAAGAAAGAATGTGTTTGCAAATATCCTTGGTGCCCGCCGCTGGCATTATCCTTTGGCTCGTTTAGAGCCTAGGCCTACTTTCCCATGTGCATTTCTAAACTTTTGCACACTAATCCAAACATTCAGGCTGTTTTTTGGAGCTAAACTCGTGCAGTCCAAATCGGCAAACCGATCGGAGGCAGAGCTTTGCTCTTACTGTTCTCCTTTAGGACATCTTGTTGGCGACAGATCATAGTCGCTTCGTTCGCGTCCACTGACACGTAAACATGTGGCTTAGTGGATAGCGACGCAGGCGTCATAGTCCAGCGATCGCTGGTTCGAGTCTCGCCCTCGGCAAACCTTTTTCCAACGCTTAGTGTGCTGGACGTCATTCTGGGGTAAAATCCTCCGCGTCCAGCATGGGTCCATTTTCCCTCTCCGTGCACATGCGTATTTCGAAGCGAAAGTCTTCCTTACGATAGCAAACCCGTCTGCCCTAAAATCTGGGTTGTTGACGTCCGGAGTCGGACGCAGTAGTCAGGTGCTGGGTCTCTGCTGAGTGCTTGCTCTCCATTCCTTCGTCGTTCATCGTTCCTACGTCTAGCCTTCCACGTCGTTCAAGTTTCCCGTTTGTTCCGCATTTACTTTTGTCGTTTATAGTTGTGTGTCCAGCGTATTTAGAAGTCCAGCTTAGTAAAGAATATTGCGCAAAGCAGCTGTTACTAGAGGCCTTGTGTTTGCTATCAACTAGGTTTGCACTCGTGCAACTTATCACCTAGCACAACACTAACTATCCTCCACATGGGTAGCTCTGGCCGGCGTAATCTGCTACTTGACAACTGAGCCACAGTTGCGCGTCTATTCTTGAGAAGCTGATTTCTTTAGAGGCCCTAAGTCTCCACGAATTTTGAGGTTGAATTATCTCCTTGAACACCCGATTGAGGATACTTTTTCTCTGAAAAATCGGTAGTTATTGAACTTGAGGCAGCAGTCTCATTCGGCCTAGCTATCCGCATTTTTGCTGGAAATCCTGTCCACTTTTCGGCTAAGATCGAGACATATTCCCTTGAAGCTTGTGTCTATACGCGCGTGAATTTTCGTTTTCGCGGACACGCATATTCAGTGCTTTACGTTTCTGTTTAGGCGGTTCCGCAGATCTCGGCGCGACCAAACATGTCGTCGTCCAGCACCGATGCCGACCAGCCAACTCACCACGCACAAGTCGAAGCCAGACGCTCCCGCAGCGAATGTCCAGCTCCGATACCGGGCCAGGTATGGACCGCTATCGTTCCCATGCTAGAAGCACTTAAAGCAAAAGTAGCTGACGTTGTTTCAGACGACAAAATTAAGTCCAAAATAATGCAGGACCGTAGTTTCGAAACTGCTATTCTTGAAACAATAGCTAACCTAGTACACGAGCCTTTTAGTGCTGACAATGTTGTGCACGCACCGTTAAATAATGTAGTCCCTTTGCAGGTACATGAGCAGCTCAGGCAGTGCGCCGAACGTCTCAGCGACAAGCTGGAAGAAGAACTAGCGCGAGCACAAATCGCGTCCAGCATCATCGAAAAGCTCCGGCAGGAAGTTCGGAAACAAGGTACGCCCAAGTCAATGCCTAATGCTGTTAGTAGTGTCAGTTTGCTCAAGAGCACCGCTTGCCAGACTACTAATCATCTTGTTTTGCAGGATCATTCGGAGTACAACCGCCGCGTCGAGGACCTGCAGCTCCAACTCGAGTGCAAGGACATCGAGTTGCAAAATGAGCTAACTCGTGTTGACCTGTTTGCCACAACGATCAAGGATCTCCGCGAGGCTCTTCCGAAAAAAGGTACGAAGGCGACCGTTTCTGTTGCCACTGGCACCATTCATTCTGTCACGTCCACCTCGTGTCAGACAACTAATGCCGACGGTTTTCAGGACCATACGCAGTGCGTTCAGCGCCCGCCCGAACTGGATGCTCGACTGGCCCGGCAGGCCACCGTTCGTTCTGTAAAGCACGGTAATCCCGTGGCTGCCACTGACACGGTAAATACACCCGTTAAGGCATCCGGGAAGCTCTCGAAGCATGCCCTGCGCAGCTCGGCGTCGTTAGCTGACCGTTCAGCGAAGACAGTAAAGTCGTCAAGTACGTCCAGCGCTAGTGTGGCTGAGCCAAACCAACAGTTCCAGGCATACTCCGTCCAAGCAAGCGAAACAAGCTCTGCTTTGCCAGCGTCTACTCCAATGGCGTCGTTTCCAGCAACGGGTACGTCAAGTGCACAATGCGCTAAAAGTACAACTCGCTTTCAGGCATACTCCGCCCAAGCAAGCATGAAGAGCTCCGATGCTTCTTCAAGACAAGAGCCCGCTGCCCAGATGTCCGCACCAAGACCGGGTGCGTTCAGCGCAAATAAGTCTCATGCTAAGAGTTGCAAATACACTGCGTCTAGCATTCGCACTCTGCATAAAGGTCATGATGGTCCTGTCCGTAAGCTTGATAGGCAAGTGGGTCCTACCGCAAATTCGGTTTGCCCACCCTGGTCCTAATAATTCTGCAGGTCAAAATCGTACCTGCTCGTTCTGCAATCGTCATGGCCACGTAGCCGAGCAATGCTGGGACCACATCTCCCCTCTCAGCTCAGCACGCGTTGCGGCAAGTGATCCGCCAAGTGCTGTCGTTTGTCAGTCGTTAGGTGCCACGGCTCAAATAGTCACGGTTAAAAGTGCTGTTTGTTCATTTTGCAGCAGAAGGGGTCACATAGCACCAAAGTGCTGGGACAAGCATCCCACCCTCAAGCCAGCTCATATCGTCTTGCGCAGTCGCAATCGCACTGTACCCGCACCAAGTAACGTTGCACTAGTTAGCCATGCTTCTAGACAAGTACGTCCAGCATGCAAAAACATTCCAAGTCCACCCGTCGTTGCCTACGTAGGCATCGCAACCGTTAAGCTGTCCGACGACCCTGCCCAAAACGAGCGTGGTGGTCCCGATAGCAATTTCTTTTAAGTCGCTTAAAAAGAAGCTTTGTTCTTGTTTGTTACACTAGTTTCCCAACTTAGCTAGTTGGCTTTTCGTTCTTTCACAGTTACTTATTGCGTCGTTATAGTTCCGAGGTCGCTTGACGCATCCGGACGATAGGGTGAACATGTCCGTAGACGCAGGATCTGGCTTCTTCGTCTTCGTCACTAGCTACGTCGGACTGATGTAGGTTCGTTGTCAAGGACGATAATCATGACATATTGTCGTTATTTAGTGCGCTTACTTTCGTCAAGCACCGGTCAGCGTCAGGCACTGCGCTAACAAGCAGTAAGTCAAGCGAACAACCGTTGTACACTTAAGTCTGCGTTTAGCTGCGACTAAGCAATACGTCCAGCGACGTTTAGCAGTGCGATGCTCAATGGCTTTCTAGCTTCCGGTTCGGTAAGTAGCCGAGTTTCAATGAGGCACGTTTGCTTATTACTGATTGACGTGTCCGTTTAGCTGTCATGTCGTTCATCCACAGGAAAGCTGCACATGTCAGTCATCGTCGTCGTCGCTACCGAGTACGCGTCTGAAGCGGTACGTTCCACTCGCTTCTGAAATGCAGTGCTATAGAGCGCAATTTTAGTACCGTCGTCGTTCAAGTAATGCCGTGTCCAAGCAAGTGCACCCCGGCGTTCTTTCCGACCTGCTTCGTCAACCGCATAGGTAAGCATCAGTTCATCGGTGCTATAATTGATGTGCTTGGCCTCAAGCGATCCTTATCCATGTCGATCAAGGGCAAGTATCTCCATCAACTGTGGAGCCTAGCCTGCAACTAGGGAGGGTCCTTGAAAGACAGTTGCAAGTCAGCAATTACTGGCATCGTTATGTCGTTACTGTGCTTTGCTCAACCTAATCCCGCTGGTTTAGGCAACCCGATCTTCAAGATGCGAGTCCAGCGCCAAGGCCAACGTCGCCACATGGGCAGCACTCGGCACGGGGCGCGCCGATCAAGCGAGGCGGGGTGGCAGTCGACGTCACTCGACGCAGTAGTCAAGAACAAGAAAGCCGTCGTCACAAAAGCTGTCGCCGTGCATCTTCTTCCCTCTAGTTCCTCACTTTTCGTATGTAGCTTGTCTTCCACCATGATTCCTCTGGAGACCATCATCGTAGACCGACAACGTCATGCGCAGTCGTCGCCAAATGCACATCAGTCAAGCTACTGGTTGCGGCGTCCAGCGTTTGTTAGCACCGACTCGATAAGCCTCAACGTCTCAGGGTTCGAGCTCCGGGTCGAGCTCTGAGGGGGCGCGAGGATTGTTGGCGACAGATCATAGTCGCTTCGTTCGCGTCCACTGACACGTAAACATGTGGCTTAGTGGATAGCGACGCAGGCGTCATAGTCCAGCGATCGCTGGTTCGAGTCTCGCCCTCGGCAAACCTTTTTCCAACGCTTAGTGTGCTGGACGTCATTCTGGGGTAAAATCCTCCGCGTCCAGCATGGGTCCATTTTCCCTCTCCGTGCACATGCGTATTTCGAAGCGAAAGTCTTCCTTACGATAGCAAACCCGTCTGCCCTAAAATCGGGTTGTTGACGTCCGCAGTCGGACGCAGTAGTCTGGTGCTGGGTGCCCTGCTGTGTGCTTCCTCTCCAAGTCGTTCCTCGTCGTTCATCACTCCTACGTCTACCACTTCACGTCGTTCAAATTTTCCTTTTGTTTCCGCATTTACTTTTTGTTCGTTTATATTGTGTGTCCAGCGTATATAGAAGTCCAGCTTAGTAAAGAATATTGCGCAAAGCAGCTGTTACTAGAGGCCTTGTGTTTGCTATAATCTAGGTGTACATCCGTGCACTTATCACCTAGCAAAACGCAAACTATCCCCCACAATCTTACTTACCTCAAGACGTCAATCAGTCCCTTGTAAGGCTTGGTGGCATCATGGTCTCTTACTCCCCTGGTTCTGAAGCTTAGTCCCCTGGTTCTAGAGCGTAGTTCACTGGTTATAGAGCTGAGTTAAGAGCTTAGTTTTTTGTTGGTCTTTTACCTAGTGGAAAAGTATGCTCGGTGCACATGGCACACTTTTCGAAGAAGTCGCTACGTAACGGGCTTGTGACTTCACCGACGATGTTGCGCAACGGGGTCAATTTTATGTTGTCTTCCTTTAGTTGGCGGTGACGCTTTGTGTGGTTTACCGACCATTTAAAACGGGTGGTAGACTACGCTGCGCTAAAACTGTTTTCTTGTTGACTGCCTACGTGATTTACTCGCCGCCAGTGTAAGGAAATTCATACGCTATTGTAAGTGTAGTTTCGTCCCTCTCCGACCCCTACCCATCCCCATCCCTTCCCATGCCCCTGTGTGGTCATCAGGAGGAAGGCAGGCTACAACTATGTCAGTATAACTCAAAGTTTGTGTTATTTTGACCCCACTTTCATAGTGAGAATTCTTGCAAGCTAAGTAATCTGACGTTGATCGATATGTTTGAATAACAATAGTAACGGACTCTTCACGGCACCAACAGCTAAGCGGCACTTTCTTGAAACCTGCGTTCGGTTCCTAATCAGTTTGTGGATTAAAGCGATGGTATTTAAAGTCAGTGGCCATTCTAAAGAGTGGCAGCTGTGTTCTCCAGTGAACGAAAAATGCGATCCTATTTATAGGGATCCCGTAGAATAAACATTGTCATTCACTGGACTCAAAACGCATTAGCATTTCGCGGGCACTGAATGTATGCTAAAATAGGCGTGCACGTCATCATCAGTTATACCCGTGTCTCATTGCCAAAGCAAATTTTTTAAGAACATCAAAAGGCGCGCGGGAAACCCCTCAACCGGACGGTTTATGCAAACAAAAGGATCTGAACGCAAGGCAGTGGAAAAAAAACAGGTACTCCGGCTGGATGTTTGTGTCCCGTTTATGCCTTATTACTGCACACGATCTCACTTCCAGGCTGGCTGGATAATAGCGGCTCTACGCGATTCATTGCTGTGGCTTCGTAATCGACTGCTTCCGTCGTTAGCCCGATGCGGTTCTTCAAAGCCATACCCCTTTCGCTCAACGTCTTCGCCCTACTGTTCACCGTTGGCGTAATGGGAATCCCTGACGAGATTAGTTTGGTAGACTTTAACGAGATATACAGTAACATTCACGGAGTTTTTCACTGTCCAGGTAAGCGCGAGTGTCCCCTCGCATCATCCTGATGTGCATAGCGCATTACTTAGGCGCTTCGCTAGTGAAACGCTCAACGGACGGGTTGCTGCGAAAGGTGCTACTGCAGCAGTATCTGAGCCGGCTTCGCAAGGAGCGAGCCGCAGCAACTGCGTAATATTTTATTGTAGATCTCTTTTGTCTTTTGCCACAAGTATTCAAGCTTTCGAGTCAAGCATGCGGAGAGCATCGATGTCCGGTGTTGATGAGTAAAACCCAAGCAAACGTTTTTGCTGTTAAACGCCCGCAAAGCAGCTCTGATGAATAGGTGATAGCGGCCAGTAAAACGTCCATATATTTGGAACTCGAACAAGCAGATGTGGCATGGTGTGCACGTTAGAGGTCAAGCAACTGCTCAGATCGTTAGAATATCGGATTCACTCGAAGTTTTAATGCAGGCATCACTTTTTGTCGCAGCATAGAAAGAACACATAAGCGGTAGATCACATGCTAAGCTCCGATTCAGCTCTCATTCCCACTTCTTCCGGCGGAATTAACCAGAACGTTTCCATAATAAAGTTTCCCTGAAACGCTCAGCGCTCTTTAGGTAAGATCGAGGCTACCACTTTTCGGAGGCCTCTAGGTCGCACCTTTAATATCACCTCTCCCCTGCTGACGGTTTGGTATCGCTGGTCGTCCATGACCTCCACGAGAAACCGATTCGTCTCGGGACTGATGTGGATCTTCCCTGCTAAAAGTTCACAGTCGGTGACGAGCGTTCGTGACCACTAACGTACGCTTTCCGCTGCTTTCCATTCTGGAGGCAACGTTGACGGTGTCCCCGAAGACACAATAGCGCGGTGCGGTCATTCCCACAACGCCCGCTACGCATGGGCCTAGAATGCGTCTTGCCAGCAGCTGGAGAGCGGATCGGCGTACCCCTCGTCGCACATACCGTAAAGCTCTACTCGTCGACCCCATGTAACGTAAAGATGTAATTGCCGTAAATAAGGTATGTACCTAATCGGGACGTAAAAAAGCCGAAAAATTCTCTGTAAGGCTTTCAGCACGAACTTGTTCCGGACGTACCGTTTGAACCAACGAATCCCCGTACTTGAAAAGTTGTAAAAGCCGTAAAGTATCATGTACGGATTTTGTTATTGCTGAAAACTTCCGTAAATGCAGCAAACTTTGCTTTTGTACGGCTTCTATTTTGAGCTTCCCCTTAGTAGTGTAAAGCAGTGCCGGAGCAGGCAGCATTGCACAGCAGGCAGTCAAGATACGGTTGTCGAGTCGATATCGACTTTGGAGTGCAAAGCTTTGACTAACCCGTATGAATGCCGATGCGGATGTTGATCTGATGGTCAGGCAGATGCGGAACTTTGAACTGCTTGAGAACGCGCAGAAACCCAAACGACATTTCGGCGATATCGCGAACGTGGTCGTTGCCATTGCGAATGGGCAGTCCTGACACACAGTGCAGACCGTCACCTATTGTCTCAACCTGAACCAGGTTAACGCGTCGAGTTTATTTGTGGTAGGCTAATTAGGTACCTTGTACACAGAATACTCGTCGATAATGGAGTCGAAGGCAAGGTAAAGCTCGTTGAGAAAGTTAACGACCTGAAATCGATCGAACGTGCAAAAACCATGAGCCATTCACGGAACGTCTGGATCGGTAGACGTCGTACAAACTACGTAAAAACCTAAGGCAAGACTTGCGTACCTGCAGCGGAGTGCTACGGCTAGCAAGCGTCGTGAACGATACAATGTCGGAGAAGAACACAGTCGCAGCTTCGAAGAGCTCCGGCTCAGCTGTCTGCCCCAGCTTAAGCTTATCCGCGACGGCTCTAAATAGCGTTGAGGGTCTCCAGTTGAATTTCTGGCAAGGAAAAGTTTTTTAGACCTGTCATGATTTGTAGCCACGGCTTTTTCGTTTTCGTCTGCATCCACCTGCTAACTGACTGATAATCGTAGCTCCTTATGTACCTCGGGAGCATCCTGTAGAGAAGGATGTCGGACTTCTTTTTCTCCTGCAAAAGCTCCCTTGTGCGGTCGTCCACCTGCTGCTCAAGGGCTGCCGCGTTGCTCTCGAGCAGATTAAAAATGTAGTCCATGAGGTTGGTCGACCTAAACGCACCCGGAAGGTTCTTGTTTGAGAAAACATCGCGGAAGCCCTGCAAGTGGCGAAAACCTACGAGTTAGTTAAAATGGTGTTGAGTGTCGCCCGCACTGTGTCGATCTTCGGTCGTCTTGCGGGGTGCTCGTCCCAGCAGTCGCGAACGAATTGAAGCTAAACGTAAGAATGGTTAACGCATGCTTTAGGCTCAACGTGTTTCCCGCATGATTACTGACCATAGACGAGCTGAAGCTGGAATCTTCCACCGCTAGAGCTGGACGGTAGGGCGGAAGACGGCCCCTGCGAACCTTGTAAAGGATCTCTGAAAGTGTTAATTTTTGTCTGTAAACATGACCAGAAGCTAACGCTCCAGATTGTCCTCGTTCTCTCCTAAGTTGAATGGCGGCTTCTTGGTTATCAGCTCCGAGCAGATAATTGCAAAACTGTATATGTCGCCTTCTTTTGTGCCAACCATGTTCTGCGACGCCCGCTGTAGCTCCGGCGCCACCCAGAGATTTGCTGAAATTTCAGTCCATAGCACATAAAGAAATATGCACTCATACCAGTGTCACGTTTCGAACGAGTGCGCACGTTTTTGTAAGCGCTGAGACCGTGCTCCTGGATCTTCACCTGCCATCGGTCGCTGATCAGGCACTTATGTGAGGTTAGAGCACCGTGTTGTTTGAGTATGGTAGATTTATGAATGAATAGTAGCCCCTGTGAGGTACATTAATCTCCGTCTTGGCTCCGGAAAGGCACTTACCTCAGCAACGTCACGAATTAGCGAAGTGACAATGAATGTGTCCAGGTTTGTGGAGTACTGCTCAATTACGTCCTGCAGCGTTCTAGCGGGATTAACGCGTTAAGTACGAACACATACCGCTATGGAACCACGTTCGCAGTACCGCCAAACGGAGAAGTTTTGCGGACCGTTAAGGCATATCCCCAGGAATCGATTCAGGTTCTCGTGGTCGATTTTCGTCATCTGAAGCTTACGTCAGTTAATGACGGAGCGCAAAGCAAGTCGATGACGCACATATCGAAATTCTGCTTCATGCTCCGCGGTGAACTCGCCAAGGCGGTCGACTCGTCTCGCTACAACCGGCTCCTTCTTGTAGAAGCAAAACATTGAGCGCTCCGTATCGATCTTCTTGATCACCGTATTCTTCGTCGAGCAGCTAACACCACTTTCGATTGAGCGGAAGCTTTTTGCCAGGTCAGACTAAAGTGGTATGTACATTGGACTAAGCGAAGTTTTGTGCTTGCCACCTTCTCGTCGCGTCGGATCAGCATGGCGTACGGAACCTGCCACATTCCGTTGAGCCGTCGGACCTCCCTGACGTGTGCCCTAGAAGCAAAACGGCTTGCCACTTGCGACATATGCCTACCGCCAAATAGCGCAGAACAATGATGTAATGGCGGTGGCGACCAGCACGACTAGCGCTGTGCCAGAAATGATGTAGACCTGGGCCGCGGCCCAAAACGACGGTGGGCAGTCGGATCCGTCGTAGCCGCAAAGCGGGCGCGACAGTGGCCTAAGTATCCGGAAGTCCTCAAGTTTGGTCCGACCTGATCCTACCTTTTGCCATCCCGTAATGCCCACAGCTGTGCCTCGGTATTGTACGTAGGGTAGAAGTTTTGCTGAAACGAAGAAGTCTACAAAGCAGTAGTAGAAACATTAAGAGCGGGTTTACCGTCGCGTTGTTGTCGGTGCTGATTGCCGCGAACATTTCCTGCTGCCTGCTAGCATTCAGCGCCCAAACGAAGTAGACGGGCCGTCGCGTTCCTCCCTTATTGATGGTGATGATTCCCGTATATCCTAAGCAAAACTCGTCTAACGATGAGTGTAGCGGGCGAATACCGGTATACGTTCCGGCGCTGTTCTCGGCAATCATGGTGCCATTGCGGATCGCAGTCTCGCCGACCTGTTCGATGCTGCGGTTAAGCGCCATCGCATAGACGTAGAACGCGTCTGCGAGAATCGATGCGAATAGGGACGCCTTAAGCAGACGACTGTTGCTGGTTAGGATAAGCACTGTCCTACGTTCCCACTCGTAGGGCAGTCGTTGCAGTAGAATGGCCACTGGCGCATGTTGTGAAGCACGTGGTTCTGAAAAGCAGCCGACGACGCATTGGCTTGTTGTGCGTCTATCTGAAGGGGGTTTGAGGAACTTCATTTCTCGCTAATGCTTCTCCGCTTACCACAATGAGCTTCTCGCATGCCCTTTTGACCACTTCGTCTTTACCGTCTGGTGGATCGCTCTGATCCGCCCAAAAAGGAATCGTGCCTAAATTAGACAGATGGACAACGGTGGATTAGGGTGGACAGCGAACCGAATCCTTCGCGAGTGTTCTCCATGTAGACGTACGTATATTCATCGCTAGTCATGCCGTCTTCAGCAGCTGCTAGCATGAAGTTCCGCTTGTCTTCTTGCGACTCGAGGCATGCAACAATAACTAAATCGCGTTCATAATGACGAATTTTGTAGGACACGCACTTCTGGCCCTAGATTTCACATTCAACAGCGATGCCTTCAGTGCAGTATAGGAATCGTTACTCGCGTTTCGCTTGTACACCAGCGTTATGTTTACATCCGTCCGAACCGGAATAAGCTGAACGACCCTATAGTGTTTGAAGGTCCCTATTCCTCACATCGAAGCTGGACTGAATTAGAGCACATCGCGGGATGAGCACGTTTCGTCTGGCGGTATAGAAGAACGCAAATTCGCCCCAGTTAAACTGCTGCATAAGCGTGAGTAAGCCGAGAACGCTGCTAAAAGTCATGCCGTTACACAGATGTCACGAAGAGAGCCAACCTCCACGCGGTCCCGACGTTCAAGGTGACGGTGGGAAAGCGAACACGGTCGTCGAGTTCTGTGGCCACGATTGGTCCCCATACGTATACGGGTCGATTATAGAATTTTGCCAAGATACCCGACGTGATAATGGCTGCAAGTTAGGGTAATTAATGTTATTTTCCTTATGCAATACCACTTGAGCAGGTGGGACCCATGAGCACATCAACGTGGTCTTCTTTAATCAGCTTGGCAGTGTAAGCGGCGCTCCGTGACTCGTCACACTGGTCGAAGTACCACGTAATTCTAAATGAATACTTCTTGCCATTGTCCTGAAGGGTTGGGAGGCAGTTTTCGAGTGGGGGAGCCTACTTTACTCGCCTTTTCAGATGTGGAAAAACTGAGGCACTGGAAAAGTTCCAAGAAACCGTTACAGCTGTTTAAATAAATCTCTCAAATGTAATTATCTAGAAGTCACTAAGAGCTACTCATGTAATGGAGAGGGCTCCGGGCTGTGTGTCACCGTCGCCCCATAACAGGCGACACTCTAAGAGTGCACCGAGATGACGCGGATCGGATCGGGAGATCGATTCGCGGCGTGCTAGCTTTGTGACCAGAGGTGATGACGTGCTCGCGAAAGGTCGCGAAAGGAATGTACGGCGTGAAGCATGAGCCTCGCAAGCGTCAGGATGTTATCCTGGCGGGCTTGGACGCTAGCGGCGGCGCAAGTAGCGGACGTTCCTCCGTGGTGAGTAAGGAATAAAAGCACGGGATAATCCGTGAACGGGATCAGTGTTCTGGGGCCAATCAGTGTCGTGGGACCAGTCGGTGTGTCAGGCGTTCGCCGGGATCTATGGCGTGATCCGTCCGTCAGGAAATCACTCGTCGAGGGCTAGGCATGCTCTTCGTGATGGCACTACGGCCAGTCCATAGTCTACTACGTGCGAGTACGACTACTGTGTGAGCGTCAACAGAAACCTACGACAATGGGCTCTACGCTTCCCAACACTCATAAACTAGCTAGCAGAAAACAGAGATACTCGATTTTTCCCTTATTTAGTGCTCCGTAGAAGAAACACTGGCCATTTTATAGTGTCCTAGGCTATTTGGCACTGCATGCAAATTCGTTGCAAAGAAAACAAAAACTCTGATCCCCTATAACTACGTAAGGTCCTAGTAAGCTATCGAGGTAAAAGCCAGAAAGCTCAATGAAGCAGGTTTGTGCATTAACAACATACGTAAAGTTGGTGTCCGGAAGTAGTCCTTCTTCAAGGACTCTTTTGATACCAACGGTTAAGGCACCGGCAGACGTTCTGTACCCCATAAACTCATCGATGCCATCCACGCCGTTAGGAATCAGCAGGCCGATGTTAATTTGCCGCTCCGCTAACGACTGCTTCTAAAACGTGCCGAAACAGCTCACTTGGGGATATTGTCAAAACATTACCTGATTTGCCAAAACGATTAGAACTAGAGCCAAACCATAGCGACAGATTGGTCGCACCGATCCATGGACCATGGCCTTCTAAGTGTAGTAGATCTCGGATGGTAGAGTGGTCAGCATCGCGGGGGAAGCACTGCACTGCACACTGACTTCACTTGAAAGTGAAATGTTGTCTCGCGTCTCATATGCAAGGCTTCGTCCATGATGAATTTCCGTCGGGCGTGCTTATTTGCGTCCCTAACTTTCGCAAGAAGCCAAAATAGCTGTGGAGTGGGCAAGCGATTTGCTCGAAGCATCAAATACACATACAAAGGCTATACACGTATAGCGCAGCAAATTGTGTGATGCCTTAGGTATCTGTCCATGGAACGGCACAGCTTGAATGGCACTCCAGAGTGCTACGTGCATGAACGTTTAAACCAACATTTATTGTTTCAAGGTTTCAGTTTAATGAACCTTCCTTAACTCTAGTGGCGTTATCGCGGAAGTATCATGATCTACTTGTGATCTAAGGTACACTTCGGCAACCGTACCGTGCCGTGCTCCGTTCCGTGCCGGTTTCCGTGTTCCACGGCACGGAAGACGGTACGGGTGGGGTCACAGTACGGAGCCGTTCTCCGTGCCGTACCGGTACCCCCACGGAATACGGCACGGCCCAATAACTGAGGTCGTCCCGTGCCGTTTTTGTGAAGAACGACATGGAATACGGACCGATTTGAAGCCGTGCCGTACCCCGGACCGCAGAGTACGGAACGAAATACGGTACGAGGACGGTAAGTACGGCACGGAGTACGGTACGGGCCGGTCAGTACGGCACGGGAGGGGATTTGCCGAAGCCTAATCTAAGGAACATGCCAGAGAACAAACAAGACGCTTCCGTAGCATTTAAAGCTTTACGTATTTGATCGACCCACGACGCCGACATCTGACGCACACAAAAACATGCAGTGGGCACGTGTAATGGATGAGCACGCGTAAGTTTTAAGGTTTTGGACCGCTTAGGACTCACTATCACCCTCGTTCTAGCAAGAACGTAAGCAGCAGCAAAAAGCCTCCCTTGTCTTGTTTTGCCCAGCTAGAAGTGTGCATTACGAGTAGACTCTTTACAGACGTAGATATTTGAGCCACGTGTACAAAGTAATTCAGTTAATTTTACTCAGTTCAACGCGAAACCTGACTGAATTCAGACGGTTTTGTTTACACAGTTAGATTTTTTAATCGTTACTTACACGGTAAAACTAAAATTGCCCACCTGTACAATGATTAGACATATTTACACTAGTTTATCGCAGTCGTACAACTTACAGGACATAGAGTTTGGGGGCGCATGCTTAAAAGAGCGACTAGCCAGATTTTATTGAACCACGAGAACTTGTTACGGTTATGAAACGTGAACCGCAATAACTCTGATACGAACAGGTCAGTTACCTTACTATTTCCAGTGGAATATGATCCAAGATGGGGCTGTTAACACGAAAACACAACACCGCACAAACAGCGAGTTCGGCCTTGTAGAGCGAGCCAAGTTCAAGTGCAGCTAATATTCACAGCAGAGATTGTTCGCATTTTCCAAAATAAGCATTGGACTATTAGCTAAAACTCGATCCTCACACCTGAGATCAGCGGAACTACACAAGCCATAGTAACCTTGGAGTTGCCGATAGACTGAAGGGCACCTCTTTGGGACGAAGAACTTTTGGGAAGTGGGCACATGATGCTCTCTAAGGCCTTCACACAACGCCTGTACGATCTTGCAAGAAAAACAGCAGTCTTCGTATGCGTAGAATTTGCCCGCCGCAAGGCACCACCACTGCTAATTTCCGCTAAAAATTGCCAAATGTTCGCCTAAAATTCAGAAGGTTAGAGACCTATGAAAGCCAGTGACCCGGACTTTTGTGCGATGACTTCACCTGACCTGACCTGAAGGTCAAAGGCAGGTCAGGTCAAGTGAGGTCACCGAAAGTCAGTGACTTTGGCAGGTGGCCACAACACAGTAAGAAGCGTTCAGAAACAACGCAGTCTCCTTAGAAATAGGGGATGGAAAAGAGCGTAGCCGAAATTTGCTGATCACGCGTTACAAACAGGTAGGGAGGGAAAGGCAGTCGAATAAGCTGTCCACACGTTGCACACTGTCTAGACCCCCTCGCTTCAGTGAACGGCTCGTATTTTCTTGCTAGTACCAACTGCTGGTGTTAGGGCACTTCAGTATCAGACATTTCCTGGACTGCTTATATTACTTTCGATCATGTGCGCCACCTGTGCGTTATATAGTCGCATTCTGGAATAAATTTCGTCAGAACTCTATGAACCTTCACAGCTTTGAGGTAGTGTTCGGCACGGGCCGTGAGGAACGGTACCGTTCCCGTTTCCCGTGCCCGTTTTTCACGGGCACGGGGAGCGGCACGGGGGGGGTCAGCACAGGCACGGGGATCGGCACGGGGGGG